>JAXGGA010003188.1:0-106887 GCA_038373865.1 Uloborus plumipes | reverse complement strand
CAATTACAAACATAATATAAAATGAACTATGAAAACAATATGATATTCATATACTTTAGAATGTACTTTTTCAATACATATAAAAACTTTAAACTTTTAAAAAGTTTTGTTACGGACACCCCTATGTCACAAATACCGTGAAATGCCCCAGTAACTAACGACCTTTTAAAATTATGTACCTAAAATGTAAGTAGTATTTACATGAAAAAATACTTGAGTTGCTTTAACCCTTTGAAGCAGAAATGGGACACCGGTGTCCCAGAGAACGAAACACTGATTTCCCATGAATATTTTACCTTTTACGAAGAAAGGAACATCGCTGTCCTATGCTACATTACATAACCAGAAAATTCTTAACATGCTAAGGATAAAATTTTCCCCTTATTTTGATTTAAATTAGTACAAAATAATTGACAAAGTATGATGAAAACGTTGATAAAAATTCTGCGTTAAAGGGTTAAAAAGGAAGATCATTTCATTTGTTATTTGTAAGTGCCAAAAGGGCAATTTCACAACTTTGTTCCAAAAAGGGTTGTCCTTTTTTTTTCTATCTCTAAATAACTACACTTTTAGTATTTTTTTAACCATATAATTCAGCGTTATTATCATCGAAAAATTACAGAAAAAACTAGAGTAACTTTTCTACTGCACTGTCAAACATATTTTCATCCACTGGAATCCATGTCACAAAACATAAGTCAAAACACTAAACAAATGCCGTGTCATAACAAATGCTGTTGTTCTTGAGTGAAAGTACATGTAAAATATTTCCTACTTCTGAACCTAAACACCTAGCAACGAAACAGGCGTAGAAATTCTAAGTTTAAAAAGAATCGATTAAGAAAAACTAGAAAACTCGCCATAAAATAAAGAAGCTACTGACAACAAAGTAAACTTTTTAACATGGTATAACATATTATTACAATATAATGGATGTGTTGCATTTATTTGAAAGGAATCATATAAAAAAATAAATAAAAAAAACAAGAGAAACGTTCATTGGATCAACAGCTAAAACAGTTATATTTTGTAGAATAATCAAATAAAATTCCAATGATTAGGAAAAAATCCTTGTACGTTTTAAAAATCAGAAATAAATTTCATTCAGATGCAAAATTCTAAAAACAGCAAGTTACTAAACCTAAATGTTTTGTCAATTCGAAAACGTTACGCGATTGTTTACAGAAAACAAGCATTTAATCTAGAAGGTTCCATGATGCACTGCACTTAAGTTAATGCATATCGGAAAAGCCATTACATCCCTTTTGAGAAACACGCAATATTTATCAAATGTAAGTATTACAAAGCGGGAAAAATACCATGTTTATAATCAACAACAACGCGGTCATTTTCACAATAGCGGAACAGTAGACAATGCACTATACAAAGAATTGAAAACTTGACACTAAAACGGTAAATATTTCAGACATATTTTACATATTGTAAATCTAGAATTTTAAATTTTTTCCCAAATAAATGAACGAATGCTTAAGTTATGTGGCATACATGCAGCTGCCACTGTAAACTTACTCATAGCATAGCAACACTGCAACGTTTAGTATTTAAAAATTGAGATGATGGAGTTGAATCTGTATCCCCTTCTAAAAAAATTTGGAACTAATGATTTTCATTGAGGGAATAATTTAAAAAATAATGCGACTGCCAAATTATGACCAATAAAATTCCCCAATATTTCTCTCACCTGTAGCAAAGAAAGTCGACATTATACCCACACTGCACTGCGAACTGTAGGTGTGCAATGGCAAAGGTTACAATACATCTGGCAACATTCACCGTTCACAATCTCTTGCCATTGGAAAATATTTAGCGCAACATGGCGACAAAATTTATTTAATTGGCGCATATATTTTTAAACATAATTGCTAAAGCAATTTTTGATGATAGATGACATTAAAGAATAAAAGCGCTATCCGATCTTAAATTATCCTCTAGTCTTCAAAAAAAAATTTTTTTTTAAGTGTGCTCCCAACAAGTCTTCAATTTGTCTCTAAGGAAAGAAAAAGGGACCTAAATTCTTCAAATAAGAAATTTAATACGGGACCATAACTTTCAAAAGTTAAAATTAGTGATGCATTGATAAATCGGCAGCAATCGGCAATCGTCAACTCTGTCGATTATACTCTTTGCCAATCTTAGCAGATTAATCAGCTAAAAAGATATTTCTATGCGTTAAAATCACTTTTAGAGAGCAAAACAAATAACTATGTTGAAGAATTTTTTACCATTTAATTGTGGGTGTTTTTTTTTTTTTTTTTTTTGAGCAATGACAAATTGATATATGTTTTCTGTTTGGATCCCCAGTTTCCGGGTGGTTCTTTTTCAAATTGATAGTTGGATGTTTTTTTTTTTTTTTTTACATCTCCCACCCCCTTATTTGGTTCCATTTCCTACAAAAATGATACATACAAAATTTGAACGATGTATTAAAATATTTAGAGGTAGCTCAATGGCCTCAACGTTGTGGAAATATTGCAAAAATTAAAATTAGTTGTAATAAATGCACTTAAAGTTTTAATGTATTGATTTTCACGCAATTTATTTATCATTTGCACTTAAACATTTCATTTTTCATATTAAATAATTTTGCATCGGTTCTTGTAAAAATTAAGAGTCGTCTTTCTCAGGGCCGGATTAAGGGTGTTGTAGGCCCTAGGCACTCCAGCAGTGTAGGCCCCGAAAAAATTTTTTTTAACTGAAATTGACTGCTAATATTAAGTAATAATTTTGTTGTAGATATAAATCCGAAAATGTGAGTTATTTTAGGATCTACTTAGTAAACCAAACGTTTTGTATTCGTATTTTTTGTGTGTTTGTATTTACATATACTATTTTGACCTTCACTATATAATATAAAAATGTTTATAAGTTTTTGGGGTATTTTTATTTCAATATATTTTTTTTCAAAGCCCTAAGACCTTTGGTCTTCGTAGGCCCTTTGGCCTTCGTAGGCCCTAGGCACGTGCCTACTGTGCCTAATTGGTAATCTGGCCCTGGTCTTTCTACTATGAAGGAACGCTTTTTGACGGTATTCTGCAACTTGAGCCTAAGTAATAGCAGTGAAGTTTCATCATGAATTATTTTCCTACCATATTCACTAATCAGAACAATTGCATTCGGCATGATGACCATTTACAACTCTTAGGCTGTTTATAGTCATATCTTAACTCTCACAAGTCAGGATTACACTTAAGATTTTAATGGCAGTTTTAACAGAAATCTTCCAATTTCTTATTTTAAATGAAATTTAAAGCAACAATCCAATGATTTTCTTAAGAGAAATATTTTTAATCAGGCACTTCATTCTGCATAGTATTCACCTTCACCATTGTTCTTCACCATACAAGTCCTGACAAATACCACAATATAATTTAGACCGGGCGCTGGAGGGGGTTGAGTATGCAAAATATGAGGACCGCATTTTGACGATGGATTTTAGTTGAGGAAAGCTCATAGATTAACAATATGGATGTTGCCAAGCTGAATTCTGGTGCAGTTTTTTTCAATCCCCCTCCTAACGGTCACAAGGAAAATCGATGGAGTGCATACTAAAAAGTAAATTTATTGATGACTTTGGTCATAATTTTAGTTATTTCGAATAGTGGAAGTGATGATGGTTTGTTTTTAATTAAATATTCCGGGTATATGTTGTGAAAAATCGATAATTTTCGGAAAAATTCGCCATTTTTCTCAAATATTTACGCCTAATGCCTTCCAATGTCACTTTTCCTTAAAATTGTTATTGACAAAGTTGTAGAGCTTTAAATTTCCTTCAATTTGATATGCTACTTTGCTATATTTCATTAAACCAATCAAAAGTTATAGAGTTTCCAACACGCACCTTCGTGCTAAAAATAGAGCACTTGCCATTCACAAAAATCAAACTGACGCAAAAGGATCCCGCGCTTCCTCTTTCCTCAATGAATTCGACAATCCTGATTAGCAATGAAGAAGTTGCTATGGATTACTGCAAGACAAATGATGTCACGCTTTAAAGGGGACCCCCTCCCTTTAATTCTGGGGGTTCCGTTCGTGAAATTGTGACTTTGTGGCAAGGCCGAGGGAAAGAATAAAGAAAAGTTTGACGTCTAGCATTTTTTAATAAAAATATGTTCATAAAAAGTAGCTTTAGAAAAGTACTCAATGATGAAAGGAGAGAGGTGTTTAAATGCTGAAAAAGTGTGACATCATTTATGGACGCGCACCCCCCCCCCCCCCCCCCACCGTGAAATCGGACAAATATTGTTTGAATTGTTCTATAATGTTTGAAAAAAAAATTTGTTATTTTCAAATAAGGCCTCAAGTGATCTGTAATATGCCGCAATCATGCGACATGGTCCCTGGTGGTTTTTTGCGTCTCGAAAATCCAATGGCTGAACACTTGAACTGCGGATTCAAACCTACTACCAAATGCATACGAAGCCGCATATACCAACCACTACGACACCTAGCTGATAAGCAATCAAAAACTATGAATTTATAACATGTGCATTCAATTCTATTGCTCTTATTGAAATGAGCATGGGGACATTATAATCGTGATAATTAACATTTTAATGATAGGAATAATGTAAATGATACTAACGGACAGCAACCTTTTGTAATTATAGTTTTTATTACATTACTGCTAATCACATTTTGAAAATATTAACATGGAATATGGATTGACAGTAATTAGTAAATCCAATACAATCTTTTAAGGTGACATCTTGGTTTTATTCTGAGGCGAAAGGACTAAGTCATGTCCACCAGCAGTGGAAAAGTTGTCCTAAGAAATTGGTAGTGCATTGATGTCATCGTCGTCACCTGTGTCATGGATTAATGTTTCGACACCATTGTTGCAACTGCCCTTGCAATGCAGGCATATGTCACAGAGCAGTTTAGCAATGGTTTTCTACAAGTGCACCTTCCGGTGTCACATTCCTTTGGGTATCGGTCAAAATTATCATCAAGATTTCATCAGGAGTAACATCCAAGAGTTGATAATTCTTCCTTTCCCTATTCACAATACGAAGCTCCACATTAAGTTTCTCCCCAAGCAATAGGTGTACTCGGGGTACGGGGGAGTTAAGAGATCAGTCTTCATGTTAGCAGCTACTTTACTAAATGATTTTTAGCGGAACTCGTTGAGACAATTTTCTGTTGCTGGAGCACCATAACATAAGGGATACTTATGATCCCAACAGTCTCAATAGATTCATGGAAAGAAAAACTGTTTATATATGCCTCAGATACATGTTGCATGATTTGAGACATCTGGTACATTTGAACAAACCTCCTTTCTCTTGAGATGCGCTGCGTATCTTAAATTCTGTAGGAATATTAAATAGTATGCGTATTCCCTCTTCCACACCGGCCACCTTGTCTAGTGGTCAGAGCAGTCTGCCACGGCTGGTGTGGCCCCGGGTTCGAGTCCCGGCCTGGGCATGGATTTGCTTTCTCTCTCTGTCCCTGTCCTTTCTTTGTGTGAATGTGGTGGTCTGTGAAAGGTTGCCTACCCTATAAACGGTTACCTATGGCATGCGTGTACTGTGGAAGTCGGACTTCACCCCAAATTACGGTACAGTTGGAAAAGTGAAGCAGCGCACCCTAAATTGCCAGCCTGGCTGGCACACGACAAAAAAAAAAAAAAAAAACCCTCTTCCATATTTTACTAGCAAAATGTTGAGATCAGTTGATGGCTATCAAGAGAACAGTGATTTGGCTATCAAGAGAACAACCAGATCTGCATCCTCTCAAATAATAGTTAACAAAGAATTTTGCTGTCAGGTGATAGCTGTTTTCGCAATATCAACGTTAGCATCCTCTAAAGCTCTTAGCCTTTTGATCTTGTTTTTCAACAGCTTCATCATTAGCAGATTTGTCAGCTGATTCTCATTATGGAAGTTGGACACAAAATTCTCTTGTTCAACTATCGTTCCAATTTCCTTAGTGACATTGATGTCCACACATCTCCTGAAGTGATATCGTCAATTCTATTTTGCTGCTCCTGTGCTCTCTGATGTGTCGATGTACCCGTCAAAAACAACTGTGAAACATATTCCATTAAAATGGGTTGTCAGAAATTTAACGTAACCATTGCCAATGGTTTATACAGTTGTCTCTTTTTACCAAACAGTTTTGTAGACAAGGCATCTTCGTTAAACACAAGTCAAATTTAATTAAATCATTGTTGTTATATCGATTTCCTTAAATTTCGTATGTAGAGTATAAAGCAGTAAGTAACCGCCCCAAAGCCAGGGCACAAACATACAATACACCACCAACTCATTCATTCCATCCATGCACTGCAGTTCCGTGCTTTTTAGAGCTTGTCAGCATGGAATGGGTAGTAGACGAGCGGAAGGCAGAAGTCCATGGATGGAATAAACGCGAGCTATGGCGTATTGCAAGTATGTAGAGTGCTGACTTCCTGTACGTACTGCCTATACGTAATTCCAAATTTTCGTTCGATTTCTCGGCAAAGGGCCGTCCATAAAATGAGGTTACACATTTTTCAACATTTTGGATGCCCCTCTCCCTTTTTCATTAAGTACTTTTCTTAAGCTACTTTTTATGAACATATTTTTATTAAAAAATGCTACAAGTCAAACTTCTCTATTCTTTCCCTCGCCCTTGCCACAAAGTCACAATTTCACGAACGGAACCCCCAGAATTAAGGGGAGGGGGACCCCTTTGAAGCGTGACATCATTTGTCTTGCAGTAATCCATAGCAGCCTCTTCATTGCTATAATCATGATTGTCGAATTCATTGAGGAAAGAGGAAGAGCGCGATCCTTTTGCGTCAGTTTGATTTTTGTGAATGGCAAGTGCTCCATTTTTAGCACGAAGGTGCGTGTTTGAAACTCTATAACTTTTGATTGGTTTAATGAAATATCGCAAAATAGCATATCAAATTGAAGGAAATTGAAAGTTCTACAACTTCGTCAATAACAATTTTAAGAAAAAGTGACCTTGGAAGGCATTAGGCGTAAATGTTTGAGAAAAATACCGAATTTTTCCCAAAATTATCGATTTTTCACTACATATACCCGGAATATTTAATTAAAAACAACCTACCATCACTTCCACTATTCAAAATAACTAAAATTATGACCAAAGTCATCAATAAATTTACTTTTTCGTATGAACTCCATCGATTTTCCTTGTGACCGTTAGGAGGGGGATTGAAAAAAACTGCACCAGAATTCAGCTTGGCAACATCCATATTGTTAATCTATGAGCTTTCCTCAACTAAAATCCATCGTCAAAATGCGGTCCTCATATTTTGCATACTCAACCCCCTCCAGCGCCTGGTCTAATATTAAAACGGCTACAGAACACACTTTACAATGGTTATGTGCTGCAATCTGTTAATAACGAATTGAAACAATACCAAGGTACTAATTGAACTCTTATTTGGTCGAAATGTTCATTTGGGGGAAATGCAGACCCTTTTTGGACCGTCCCTAAAAAGGACGCTAGGCATTAATGGGTTAAATGATGAAAGACGAAAGTTTTGAGAATTAGAAGAGATGGATGAAAAGTAATTTACTCCCTTTCAGTACCAAATAGCTTTTTCGGTTGAAATTATATCTACGCATCTGGAAAGATTCAGATCGACTCGTATTCCAGTGTTACTTGCATTCGACCGTTTTGTCGGGACGCATTTATCCCAGGGGTATTGAAAAACTGACTGAATATGAAACAAAAACCTTTAGTTGAGTAACTTCAGTTACTTTTAATTAGATACATCCCATAGAGTGATATCTATTCGGAAATATACGTCCCGGTGGAGGCAAAAGGGTAAAAAAAAAAATTCGGACGGATTCCAATGTGATCAAAATTTTGTAGAAGCTTACAGATGAGATGAGACCGGTAAGTTCGTTGTGAAAATGTCCTTCAAAAAAGACCCCTAGATTTACCTAACTACTGAAACTTTAACCGCGACAGCCCTATGAAAGGAGCACTTTTGCTTAGTCAGTCTTATACCATCGCGTTTGTAATATTTTTATCAACATTTTTTTCTTGTATAACTAGGAAACTCGATGAGGTGAAGTCAACCTAAGTCGGATCTTAGATCTGCACCTCAGAACCAGAACGACGTAAGTCCAAAAATGGCGATTTTTACTTTTTTGCTGCATTGTATCTAGAATCTTATTCCTCATTGACCCATGAGAACAGGGGCGTAGGAACTGGGGGAGCTCCAGCTCCCCCTGGAATACTTCAGACCGGCTCAGCTCCCCGGGAAAATTTTCGTTCTACAACTTCTGTAGCACATTTTTTACCTCAAACCTGCTTTCAAAAATGCGATCTACAGCACTGTGCAAAATTAAATGGAACAAACGCATTTTTTAATAATTTGTTCCATTCTTAGAAACTTCACATATTCTCAACATTATCAAAAATCGTCCAAAATTACGTTTTTAAACCCACAATTTAGAAAAGTTGCCCGGGATGATTTTGCTACCACAGTTCCTTTTAATATGACCAAAGATGGCTTACAATTTGCTTTTAAGACTTCTATTTCAAAAAAATTCTCTCTTCTAAAGTCACCAAAAATCTTCTGAAGTCATCTTCTGAAGTCATCATTACCACTTGGAAATTTCTCCGGGGGGAGAAGTTTGAGACTTCCTATTTCTGCGCAAATATTACATCTAAAACTAAGTTCATATTAAAAATGTAAAAGTTAACTTAAATTTATCTTTTTGATGAAAGGGATTAGTAATGCGTTTAAATTACTTTTATTCACAAAAAATGTCAATTCGAAAATTAATGACTTTATATTTGAGCTTGTGCGTAAAGAGTGAAAAAGTGTCTCTCCCCTCCCCCCAAGAAAGGGCCAATATCTGGCATTACGCTGCACCGGGCTCCCCCTGTTTTTTCAAAATTCCTACACCACTGCATGAGAACGTTATTCTAAAAAAGAAGTTCCTCCATAATTATTGAGCAGCGTTAAATAGCGCAAGTCCCATCCTGATCCTTTGCATACATCCGACAATCGTTTTTGCCTCCTACTGTAAAGTTATGAAAATGGACTTACGTTAGTCTGGTTCTGAGGTATAGAGATTATATGATGGTAACCGATATTTGCAGATTTCACTTACCGATGCGAATTGCATTGTGTGGAAAATGTCTGTGTGTGAGCCTGTATGTGTGTCACCAGTTTTTGTGGCCGCGCTAGAGCAAAAACTACTGCATGAAATCGAACAAAAATTTTTGCACATATGTACCACCATGTGAACTGGTGCACCTGACTTTGTTTAGCGAATTCCTCCAAGGGGGGGGGGTGGAGCAATCGCACGTGTTCTGCGCGTGGGTGATTGCTATATCCCAGGAAGTAACCGTCGGAATCGAACGAAATTGGTCCATAGGTAGACCCTATTGAGTACAAGTGCTGATTCAATTTGTGTGTCAATATCTCAAAGGGGGGTGTATCAATCAAGTGCTTATTTGTCATTGCACCTGCTGTATCTCGAGAAATATTGCTGCGATTTGAATGAAATTTGGAATAACACTAACCCAATATGGAAGCAAGCATCGATTAAATTTTGGCGCCAATCGCCCCAGGGGGAGGGGTGATTTTTGCGCTTAGTCAACAATGCGAAAAGTTAATTCATTAAAAAACCCCTTTACGCTATTTAATTGTCAAAACAGCTGAAAACTTCCAATGATTTGAAGTTTTTAACTGTTGCCAATTTCTTTTTACTAACAAATAAAATGTTTGCAATTAATCTAAACAAGGCTTTTGTAATGATTTCCAATTTCGCTCATTGATTTTGCATTTGCAGGGTTATTACGATAATTGGGAAATTGGATCTGTCTCCAATTATTCGAGCGAGTACGTATTTTATTTTGTAACCGGAATTCATAAGATAGATATAGAAGAAAGTTTCGTGACGGCCACGACAGCTAGTTTTTTAGTAGTGTTGCGAAGGGCTGGAGCGATCACTTCTAGCGTTTAAACGTGAAAGGAGGTTCAAACTAGAGTCCCTGAAATAACTAAACTACTAAACCAGCGACCGCACTTGGTACGACCAAGTGTAGTCGCTCGCTGGTATTCTAATTTCACATTAGCTACCAGTTTTTTTTACCTCTCTTTGCTCTATAAGAGAATTTTTGCCCCCAACCAGATTACTTTCGTATATTCCATGCTGATGAACGCATAATAAGCTCGAAACAGCTGTACATGGATCGAAATAGCCGAGTTGGCGGCGAATTGCATGTTTCTGACTTAAGCGCGATTTAGATTGCGAGCGAAACGCGTGATTTTAACCGCGAAACCGGTTTTTGGAATGCGTTCCCATGACAACGCGGCGAATATTCGCCTGTCGCGAGCGATCTAGCATGCTAGATATTTTCGCGTGCGAAAGGCGAGCGAAATTGGGCAACGAGAGCGACAGCCAGTCAGAGGGAAGGGGCCATCTTTGCACTGTTTTGAGCGCATGCACATCCGATTTCATTGGCTCTCGCGAGTTGCGCGCGCTTTATCCTTAGTGGGTGAATACCATCACGTGACTTTCGCCCGCATCTAGTATGAATTATCGGAATTTTTCACCTGCGAGCGAAAAACGCTTCGTTCGCTCGCGTCGCTCGCAATCTGAATCGGCCTTTAAGCGCGATTCAGATTGCGAGCGAAACGCGTGAGCGAAGCGAACTTTTCCCCGCGAAACCGGTTTTTGGAATGCGTTCCCATGACAACGCGGCGAATATTCGCCTGTCGTCAGCGTTCTAGCATGCTGGATATCGTCGCGTGCGAAAGGCGAGCGAAATTTGGTAACGAGAGCGACAGCCAGTCCGAGGGAAGGCGCCATCTTTGCTCTGTTTTGAGCGCGTGGAAATTCGATTTCATTGGCTTTCGCGAGATGCGCGCGCTTTATCCTTAGTGGGTGAATACCATCACGTGACTTTCGCCCGCATCTTGTATGAATGATCGGAATTTTTGACCTGCGAGCGAAAAACGCTTCGTTAGTTCGCGTCGTTCGCAGTCTGAATCGGCCTTTAGCCCTTGGTTAGGGGCGGTTACTTACTGCTTTATACTAAACAACTAGTATAGTTTTTCATTCGAATTACACAGGTTTGACCACAATCCTATGATAACGAAGTTACCATAGGACTGTGGCCTAACCTGTGAAATTCCAGTACCAGAGCCCCTATATAGACTATAAGGGAATTAGTTCAAATCTCTTTTCACGTTTCAACAATAGAAATGATCGCTCCAAACTTCGCAAACTCTATTCATAATATCTGAACAACAGAGTACCACATTAGAATAGACAACACTTTTTAACTGTGGCATAAAAATGAAAAATTCTTCATGAGGTCTTTGGATAAGGATTTGCGAAGTGAATCGGAACACTGTTCTGTTGTTCCAATTCAATAAAGGAAACTAGAAAATCATTTTCTAACCCCAATTCTTCTAGCCAAGACAGTGACAAGGGTTTATTGTTCACCCCTTCTCGTGAGCAATTGATTTTAAAACGACAAAAAAAAAAAAAAAAAAAATCTCAGATTTAAGTTTTCGCTTCAGGAGACTTTTTACTTAAGGTAGTAGTCTGGTAACTTGAGTTCAAAAAATCGATTTTTTTTTGCTTGATTTAAAAGTACAATGTTTTGAGAATATACTGAAAATGGCAGATAGAAATTCGAAATATTTCGGGAGTTATAACGAGTTTCCTAGAGCGCCTCGGAGTCAAACCTTTAAGGAAAGTAGTCTGGTAACTTGGATTCAAAAAGTCGAAAAATATTTTTTTTTGCTTAATTTGAAAGTACATTGTCTTGAGAATATACTGTGAAAATGGCAGACAGAAATTCGAAATATTTCGGGAGTTATAACTAGTTTCCTAGAGCGCCTCGGCGTTTGTTATTGAACTTTAAACGCGTTTTTCTCAAAACACTGTTTTTCTGGTCGGCACTGGGCTTTAACTCTTTTTCTACTGAACCGATTGCTTTCAAATTTTAACAGGCTGTTATACACACTTATAGTTCTAGTCGGAACTAACGATATTTTTTTCACCCCTAACTTTTTATTTTACAACCCTTTCTTTGCTAAAATAAAAGGACTTTTTTTTTCAAAGTCCGCCATTTTGTTATTTACCCTTGAAATTTAACTTCAGTAGTTCCGACCCGAATGACATGTCTATAGATTAAGAATAATCAAGAATATTTGATTTCAGATAACATCAAGAGCCAAAATCACCCGAGCCACCCACGCGCATTTTTTTTTTTGAAGTTCCAACTTCGAGTGACAATAAAAATAGTAATAACTACTAAATTTTTTCAAAAAAATGTTTTTTTTACATTTTCAATATGTAAATAAAAACACTCTTAATATTCAAGATAATTCATTTTTATTTTCCTATAAAAAACCACCCTCCAAAAAAGTCATGAAAATAGGCATAAGTTACCAGACTACTACCTTAAAATAAATGGGGGCAAAGTCATACAGACTCTTTGTAGCGAAAGTCCAGCTCATAAACTGTAATGAATAAGCGGGAAAATCTTACAGGACCATCCCCAAAACCCAGAGATTTCAAGAAATTACAGAAAAGTCAGCGTTCATCGCGAAAAAGGTACAAAAAAAAAATAATTAAGCCAAGCCACAACTACTAATTTTAAGAATAACATTTGTGGACGCCATGAGTGACTTCAATTTATGTTAAATCTTCGTATTTCAATTCAAAAGCTTTTCTTAAAATAAATTTTAATTTTTTAGTTAAAAATATTTTCGAACTTTGACAAATCATATACGTTACTGGTATAGAAAATAAACTTTTATTTGACATTAACAATCTATTCCTATTCTCCCCCATCATAATTACTAATATTTGTAATACCTATCACAGGTTAAATTGCAAAACAGAAAAACTTTAGCATGTGTTCCGATTGACCCCTATCAGCGGGGTGAATCGGAAGACCTTTAAATCTTTATGTACATAAATAACTGTTCAATATGTTTTGTCTTAGCTCGGAATATCAAAAGCAAAGTAAGACCGAAGTCTTTACATAAAAATTTAATTTAAAAAAATCTTTTTTGACTATCTTCTTTTACAATCAAAGCTGATAAAAGTGTACCTATTCACCCCATTTTACGTTAGCACGGATTACGTACGAAGTTCATAGTAGAGCACGAATTAGAGACATTTGAGTAATTCATTAAGTTTCTTTGCACAAGAAAGCAAAACTTTATCAGAATAAAGAACTTTCAATCAGAAGAGAATTACACAAAATTAACTGTACACGAATTTGGAAAATAAGATTCAATATATTTGTGTTTAAAAATACAAATTAAAATCTTTATGTTAAGCTGTCAATTGAGATAGATATTAGGTTTTTAAGTTACTTAGTAATTCTCATTACAAAACGTTTTCTCCAGTTCTGGATTTCGGCTCTAAATTAATAATCGGGACTTTTATCGGCCCCCTTGAAAACTTCACAGACCTCAGGGGTCGGAGTCAACCGATTTCGGAAACCCTGGGGTATATGAAAACGGAATCATGGCGAGATCGGCAGTAATTAACGGCGTTATTAATGTTTTTTTTTTTTTTACTGAAAATGGAAAAGTTTGTAGAAAAGAAAGTATTGACTTACTTTACCACGCTTTCCAGATATATCATCTGAGCATTTTGTAGATAGTCCAATTCCCAATACACATCCCTCAATCTTCTCAGAATGTAGTTTACACTTGCTTATGCATATTTGACAAGCGCAAAACTTCGCCAAATCCATTTTTCTCAATCGCAAATCTAAAAGGGAAGTGCTTTCAATTATTTTTTAATTATATTTTCTTATATATTTAAACACTTTTTGTAATCTAGCATTTAACTTATGAAAGTAATAAAAAAGAACAGCGATGACTTACTGTATGATGCCCTTTTCTCTCTTCAGAAAGTAGTTTTTATTTTCTTCTATTACTCATTTTAACCATCGATATGTCCAATACTCCGCTTGTCTCAAATGTAAAACTCTAAAAAAACAAATCTACTTAATAATTTTCGACATTATAATGTAATTTTTTTTATGTAATGTTAAAACTACGGGTTCAATTTATTAGCTTTTAGGGTAAAACGTTGTAGCATCTTAAAAAAGATGCTATTTGACTCCGTATGGCACCCCTATGGAAACCTAAAGGGTGCAATTTAGTTCTCTGTGGCACAATCATCCCCTCTACTTCAGAGCTTACATCTTTTGAGTTGTTTTCGAGGAAAAAGGCCCAAAATAAGGATAAGTGGTTAATTCCCCCGCCCCTCCCATCACTGGTACAAAAGAAAAAAACCGGGACACTATCTCTCCCATGCGACAGGCAGTCCAACACTTGCCTGTCCCGACTTGCCAGTGGTCACATTAAAGGCCTTAAATATTCTGAGGGCAGTAAGACATGTCCTCTCTGCCCTAAGTGCCACCATGACCAGGCTTCACCTCAACAATCTTGGACTGTTTGGGTTTGAACTGGGAGGATATCCATACTATTCCCCTTTTCGTATCGGATTTCAGTAATGTCAACGGATTCGTTGATCTGGTCTATGGGAGATTAGAAACAACAACAACAACAACACAATTAAGGATGCCATAGGGTGCTATGAGGTTTCCTTTGGAGTGCCATAGGAATATGTGAAGTTGTACCCATATGTGAAGTCGCACCTTTAAAGGGGTGCTGCTGTTGTCACAATATTTCAGCCTAAAAGGTACCATATGCAACCCAAAACTTTAACAGTGCATGTGAATATACATTTTATAAAACACGTCTTTTCGTCAGAAAGTAATAAAAAAGAACAGCACTAACTTACTCGAAATGTATCACCAGAGGTTTTGAAGGTGGTCAAATATTACTTCTTGCATACTCTTGGTCTCCCCAGAGTGTAACTTTCATTTTCTTCTATTATTCTTCTTAAATCGATGTGTCCAGTCCATATTCTGCGCTTCTCAAAAGTAAAACTCCGAAAGAAACTTAGCTAGTATCAATTTTTTTCCGTGATATCCAGTGCTAGGTAAAAATATAATTTATGAGACACAGCTTTACTTCCGAAATATAATAATACAGAATGGCATTCACTTACTTAAATAACCAGATCCATATTTGATCTTTGCTGAAGGATTGCTTCTTTCGTACAAGATGGTCAAGCATCACTTCTTACAAACTCTCCTCGATATCCCAGAACGTAATTTTTCATTTTCTTCTCTATTGCTCTTCTTGATGCCAGATGCGTTTCAAAAGTAAAACTAAAAGAAAAAATAGCCCACATTTTTTCTATCCGGTACTGAAAGAGTACTAAGATTAAATTATTAAAAAAACAAAAAGAAAAGAAAAGAAAAAATCGACCCTGATTGCCGACCTCATATTCAAACGGACTACAATAGTCAGAAAGTATTTTAAATTTAAACATGTATTTGTTTTCGAGAGGACATGGCAACAGAAAAAGAAAAATAATGCTTACTAGTAAAATTTTCTATTCGCAAAAGCAGAATAAAATCCTTTTAAAATTCTTATACTAAAATCATCCATTTATATTAAAATCTGAATATCTTTCTAACTATCTATCTATGTCACGCTTCTTTCTCCTGAACGCCAATGAACTGAAAGTCGAACCAGGTACTGATAGATAATTTTTCAGGCTTCATTAGTTTCAATGTATATAATTATACGATTTTAATTAGCGAAGATATCAATTAATAAGCAGTCAAATTTAAAGCGATTAAGCCTAATAAATGATTAAATATGAAATCTATTGTTGCAAAACGTGGTTGCTATGAAACAGTAATAACAATGATAATGAGAATTCTGAATGAAGGCTTAACTAAATCAAACATACAACTCATTAGCGGGCCACTTACGTAGTATTTTTATCGCTAGCTACTTGTAATATTTTGAAACATTCATTTGTTGAAAAGCCATCTACTTATATTAAAAACTGAATATTTATGTCTGCTTTTTTCCTTTGAGCGAGCTGAACTTACTGAAACTTTCCTCATCATCTTGAAAGCGCGAAGCATCTCAATAATTCGAATGATTTTTTTGATGCAGGAAAAAAGTGAAGGCGTAAAGCGCCTATTAGCGAACCGCCTTGGCGGGGAGTAGTTTCTTGAAATTTTCTTCACTACTTTCAAGGCACGAAGTGCCCATGAAACGCCGGGTCACGTGCGTGGTATGTCTTGAAATCTAATGAAACATTAAATTATATCAAATAATATAACATCAGAATGAGGGGGAAAAGTTAGAGAGGGGGCACGTGATGCATCAACATGCCGCAGGAAACTAATCTAGCTGCACTGGCAGCTAGTTAGTATTTTAATTGTTAACAAATAGGAACTGGCAACAGATAAACATTTTCATACATTGAATTTTCTTTCTTGTCGGTTGTCAACAATGACATCGGTTTCCAATCGTGTAGATTTGAAGTTTAGCCGTATTTGCCAAAAAAATGTTATAATTCGAGTTCTATATAATATAAAAGTTCCAAACATTCCATTAGAGGCAGAAAAATTGTTTCTTTTGGTATTGTTTTTAATGCACGTTTCCACTTCAAAAATCACGACAAACGTTTTAAAGGTTTTTAATTGATATCTTCGTCAATTAATGTCACCCGAAGACCAGTTAAGAGCACTTTCGATCAACTCTCCTTTCAAAAGTTTCAAAGATAAACTTCTCTTTCTACTTTTCCGAAGCCGAAGTCTTCGAGCTCTCTCCAAAAAATCCCCCCCCCCCCCGACCTAAGCCCTCGACCGACACCTGTTACACTAATTAAAACTGTGACGATGCACAAGCATACAATGGTGCTTGGCGACGCAATTCGCAATTCCGGAGTCCTTAGGGAGACAGTCCGTCTCATCCCAAATCTCAAGTATGTCCCCTCCTCGGCAGTAGGTGGAAAAGGCCGTTGATGATTATCAGATTCTCAGAAAGTGACAATGACTTGCCACGCTGCTGGCGATTTGCGGGTGCGGACCTCTGATTAGAAAAAGAAAGGGGAAGATTTTTCCTTTACCACCTAAACAAAAACAACTTTTTTCAGCAGAACTTACGTTCATCCCAAAGAGATACGACGGCAGCAACTCGATGGTTGCTACCAAAGAGATACGACAAGGTTCTCGTGTTCGAAATTAGTCTGGAATTGCATACTTTGTCGGACGTCGAATAATGAGAATATTTTAGAAAATATTTTATTGAAATAATTTTACTGATCTGTCGGAATCGGAAAAAAATTTCGGCACTTAGATTTCTGTCGGAAAATTTGATCGTTGGAAAAATTTTCCCGACGAAGTTTGAAATTTTCCCAGATAGTAGGAGGTGGGGGGGGGGGGCAAGACGTTTCCGACGGGGAGTGCCCCCTCTGCCCCATAGCTAGCGCCGCCCCTGCATTTATGTATATAGATGTGCAGTTTAATGCTGAAAAAATTATAAAAGAGTTTCACTGAAACACATTCCCCGCGGAAACCCGGGCAGGGCCGGGTACCCAGCTAGTATATTATAAGAGTTAGCTTTCCCTGTCTGCCAACAATGACAACGGTTCCGATCGCGTGAATAAAGGCTAAGCTGCATTTGCTAAAGAACGCTATAACTCGCGTTCTATAAAACATAGAAGATTCAATTACATCGTATCAGACGAAGAAAATTTTTCTCTTTCATTTGGTGCTATTTTTTAAGTTTTGAAATAAGTTTTCACAGCTAAAATCCCGAAAAATCTTTCAAAGGTTTTTAATTAATATCTTCGTTAATTAATACCATCCGCAGACGCAACCTAACTGAGAACACACTCGATCAACTCCAATTTCGAACAAAAAGAATTCAAAATCGGCCCATCCGTTTAGGCTACAGAGGGTGCCACAGACAGACACACAGACACACATATATGTCTAACATATAACCCCCTTCCTTTGTGTGTCGGGGGTTGAAAACTGAAAGAAACTAAACTAGCTTCAATTTTTTTTTCTGTGTTATCTGGAACTAAGTAAATATACATTTTATAAGATACACCTGTGTTTCGGAAAGGTAGTAAAACAGAACGACTTACTGGAAATGTGGTCCTTTAAATCACCAGTGATTTGAACACAAGTAGCTATCATAAGTTCATTTAAACCTCTTCCGATCTCCGTAGAAGGTAGTTTTTATTGGCATGTCACTCTTCAAGATCATCCTTCTTTCCATACTCCTATGTGTTTCAAACCTAAAACTCTAAAATAAACTAAAAACTAAACATTTAAATGATTTAAACTATTAAAATTTCCCCTGGCACTTGAAAGTGTCTTTTGACACATATTGCTAAAGCTCTGAGGAATTTCGAATAGTAGCCACTGGCTACCAAAGTCATAAAAAATGGTTGCCATTTTGCATTATTTCATGACGTCATCGAGAGATCGCTTTAGGGACCGTATGCGAAATCCTTCAAAATCTTGATTTTTCAAAACGTCATAACTCGGTCAATTTTTGTCGTAGAACAGTGATTTTTTTAAGTTTTAAACGTTGCAGTGTTAAGAATGTTTTACTAAATATGATTGATAGGACTGGGGGGCTGTATAAAAGTTTAAATTTCGTAACTCTTTCAAAATTTGATTTTTTGAAAAACATTGAATCGACCCAAAATTCCTTTCGTAATTTAGAGATTTTTTCCTAAATGAACTATATGCTTATCTCTAACGGTTAAGAAATTAGCTATTGGGCCACGATAGGAGTAGACACTAGGGTGGGGCGAAAAATAAAAAGTTTTTCAGATCAACTTCTAATAGTTGCCAAAAGTTCTTTGGTGACAGTTAGCTTTTGTACAAAATTTGAGAAAAATCGGTTAATATCTTCAGGGGGCGCTGCGATCGCAAAGTTTTATCATAGCTTTTATCGGGATTTTATGGTTAAAATATGAAAAATAATGCCGTTAGCTAATCTCATTGCATTTTTTACTCATAAGATATATTCGTGCATTCAAAGCATATGAAATAACTCACAAAAAATATTTTATATATATTTTTTTATTTTAAGCATTTAAAAAGAAACAAAAACGTGAAAAAAAGTGATTTTTTAAAAATATAAACATATCATATAAAATAATGTTTGTGAGTCATTTCATATGCTTTTAATGCATGAAAACATCTTTTGAGTAAAAAAAACGCAAAGAGACTAGCTAAAGGCACTCTTTTTGATATTTTAACCATAAAATCCATAACAAAGCTATGGTAAAACTTTGCGATCGCAGCGCCCCCTGAAGATATTAACCGATTTTGCTCAAATTTTGCACAAAAGCTAACTACCACCAAAGACAACTTTTGGCAACTATTATAAGTTGATCCGAAAAACTTTTTATTTTTCGCCCCACCCTAGTAGACACCCTGTATAAGCAGTGCAAAGTAAATAACCTATTCGCTATTAATACTCACTTATAATTACAGCAAAAATAATTTTAAAAACAAGTTAAAATATTACAATTCTGAACAAA
This sequence comes from Uloborus plumipes, assembly GCA_038373865.1. NCBI lineage: Eukaryota > Metazoa > Arthropoda > Arachnida > Araneae > Uloboridae > Uloborus > Uloborus plumipes. Next base: position 87,469 of record JAXGGA010003188.1, on the reverse strand, counting down.
ACCAAAATTTGAATTGATATATTTCTTAAAATTTTAAGCACATAGCAAAATGAAATATTTTACAAGTTTTTAAAAATTGTATAAAACGCTGGCAATGTATAATTAAAGGAAAAGCAAATCTGAGAACTTGCGCATGCTTTGTTTTTTTCAGTATTCAGAAACTTTCTAGTATCTGATACGATTATTTTTCAGGGAATTGGGAGCTATAAAAGTCGTTTCCGTAAATATGTATTCTTTAGCGGGGGAAAAAATCGCGCTTTTAAAAAAGGATCATTTTGAAATTCGAAACGGATGTAAAAAACTAGAGTAATTATCGATACTGTTACTTTAATCGAAATACATAAATGACTACTTTTGCATGTCCTAGGTAATCTTTAAAACTACTGGACCGATTTTAACCATATTTGCACCACAGATAGCTACATTAACAGGAATTAGGATAGGCTATAATTTATTTCTAAAAAAATTATTTTAAGAGCAAGAATCTGAGAAACTGTCACGCCTAGCATTATGAGGTGATTCATGACCTCTCAGATTTTTTCCCAAAAATTACCAAATGTTTATTATCTTATTGAAAGACCAAATCCAGAATAATTTGCTCTAAAGTTGAGTTGTTTAGTTTTTATGGATCCTTAAAGATGAAAGTAGTATTACCGTGCTAATAACTGTATACCCACCCTCTCATTTCTCTGTGAAACGTCACTACTTGCAAAAAGATATATGCTTTAGGCAGATTAAAATTAAAAGCAAAAAGTGTTTTTAATCTAGGGAGTGCTATAAATATAGTAGCATTTTAGAAAACACTTCATTTACGAGGATGTTTTGTGGCGTGTTGCGTCAAATTTTAAGATGTTGAAACGAAAGCATTTAATTATTTTTCTAGCAATAGTCATAGCCGTAAGCATTGTATTTTTTATAAACCCTGCTCATGTGTACACAGAAAAAGATAATAGAAAAGTAAACATATCCAACACGCCTTGTACAATTTCAGAACATATTGGTCGTAAATTATTTTTTCATGTCTGCAAAAAAGATGAGGAAACTGTATTCGACATCAGATATTTTTGGTCCAATGAGTCAGAAAACTTTAAACCAGAAATAATTGGAGTGCAATTAACGCAACAAGAATTTCAAAATCTTTGTAAATTTTGCTAAAGCGTGTGAAATGTTGAAATTGAGGCATCCTTCTACCTGTATGATTACAGGTCCTTCGCAAAGTGGTAAAACTCAACTTTGTCGAGCTATAATTGCAGAAAAAATGTATGAAAAACCAATAAAAAATATTGTTTGGTGTTATACAGTTTGGCAATCATGGTTTCTGAAAGAGAAAAGGTATAAATTTATCTGTGGGCTTCCATCCGAAGATGAAGAAGCAGACCTAATCGTTCTAGATGACATGATGAATACTTTGACACCCGAAATCTCTCAAATGTTTACAGTAGGATCTCATCACAAGAAATATAGCATAATACTTATTACGCAAAATCTTTTTCCTAGGGTTAAACAGATGCGAGATATAAGTTTAAACACACACTATATAATTTTGTTTCGTAACAATCGAGATTCGTCGCAAGCACTATGTTTTGCTCGACAAGCATTTCCTGGTCGATCAAAATATTTCATGGATGCCTATAAAAAAGCAACGCAAAATCCTTTCAGTTATTTGTTTGTTGATGTTCATCCAAGTACGCCAGAAGAACAACGTCTCCGGCAGTCGATATTTCCTGATCGCGAGATGATCCATTGGGTGTTTGTTCCAGCTGAAAAATGAATCGAGTCAACCGTCATGTTCATTTACTGCATGTACTCGCCAGTGCAAGTCCTAATCAGCGAAAAGCAATACTGAAAAGTGCTTCAGATGAACAAATAAAAACCCTGTGTGAAATTTGTCAAAACTTACTTGCTGGAAATATACCAACAAAAAAAATTAGGAAATTATGTAATTACAAAAGAGTAATACGATTATTAGCTGACAGAAGTGTTCCACTTGCTCGCAAGCGCAAACTTTTCATTACGAATCGACAAATAGGTGGTTTTCTACCCTTAGTTTTACCAGCTGTTCTAAGTCTTTTAGGTGGTATTGCTGGCAAAGCAATTGGTAAGCGCATTTAAAAACATGGCAAAAAAAATGGCCCTAGTCCCGCCAGAATTGGTCTCAGAATATTACCAACTAAGTAAACCCGAAATCCGCTTAGAGGACAATATTTCAAAAATATTACACGAGAACTTAACATCCAATGATATTAAGGCGAAATTATTATCAGATTTGATACCCAAATATCAAAGAGTAATGCAGCCCCCACCACCACGAAAGCCTTTTGAAATTCCACAAGAATTGCTGGCAGAATTATCAGCAGAAAAAACGACAGATATTTTAAATAGAGACATTCCAGAACTTTCTGCTGAAAAGACATCGGACATTTCATCAAGAGACAGTATAATGTCAAGATATATAGGATATGTCATTCCGAAAAGTTCGCGGAAATTTATTTTACCTATCTTAGAAAAGTTGCGATCCAATGGTTACACCTTTAACGACCAGAATGAACTGGAAATAAACGGTAAAACAGAATATCGTAGTAATATAGTAGACCTATTCAGTCATATGATGAAAAATGTTCAAAACACAACTCCCCCCAAAGGATTCAATGCGTTTTTCGATGCCCTGCTAAAAAGCAATATTCCTGTTCAATGGGTGGGTAATAAAAAACTACGAGAGCAGCTAATTTTATCAGATGCAAATCCTGCCTTTAAGAAGGAGACTTCTCAGTTATCTCTAGAACCAATTACTGCGTTTAAAAATACTACACCTCAAGAAATAAAATCAAATAGTACTTCAGCAAAATGGACTACGTTTGAAGAGGCAGGTTCACAGTCATCTCAAGAAGACCAACCTCCATTCAAATGGCAAACTTGGCTAAATTAAAAAAACTATACTTTGACCCGAAAGAACCAGGATCTTTCGGAGGAGTAAAACGCCTGTCTGAAGCAAGCGGATTACACAAGAACATTGTGCAAAACTGGCTTTCTAAACAAGATGTGTATACACTGCATCGCCCAGTTCGTTACAAATTTCAGAGACGTAAAACTATTGTTTTCGGGATTAACGAAACGTGGCAAGCGGACTTGATCGACGTTCAAAAGCTATCACGATTTAACAAAGGATATCGTTACATTTTGACAATTATCGATGTTTTCTCCAGATATTTAAGAGCGTTCCCGATAAAAGACAAAAAAGCAAAAACTATTGCACAAATCTTTCAAAAAATATTTAAAAAGACAAAACCTAGCAATCTTCAAACAGATAGAGGGACAGAATTTTATAACAAAGCTGTTGACGCATTATTAAAAAAATATAAAGTTCATCACTATTCAACAAAGAGTGAAACAAAATGCGCAATATTAGAGCGTGCTCATCGAACACTTTTAGAAAGGTTATACAGAGTGTTTTCTTTTCGCAACTCCTATAAATATTATGATGTTTTACCAGCATTAGTTGATTCATATAATCATTCCATTCATCGCGCTCATGGGTTTCAACCTGCTAAAGTTACAGTACGTGATGAGCCTAAACTATATAAGAGCTTGTACAGTTTTAGTTCACCTCCACAATTTCGTTTTGCTGTAGGAGATGTAGTTAGAATATCGAAAGCTCGCAAAATTTTTCGCAAAGGTTATTTACCAGGGTGGACTGAAGAAACTTTTCGAATTTACAAAAGATATCCTACAATTCCACCTTCTTATGTTTTACAAGATTTTGATTCTAAGGAAATTGAGGGGCGGTTTTATAACGAAGAGTTACAAAAAATTCACAAATCACCGAGTGACTTTTGGGCAATTGAAAAAATAATTCGAAAAAGAGGTAGGGGGAAAACTTGTTATCTATTTGTCAAGTGGGTAGGTCTTCCGAATTCACAAAATTCGTGGATACGTGCAGATCAGATAGCTAAAGTATAATGGATCAAACATTAAGCGATTTTCATATTTTGTTACCTTCTAATGCAAGCATGAACTACTTCCCCAATAATACCCCCGATCATTTTAAAACAAAGTTGGCGCACCCTATAACATTGAGTGGGGAATGGGAATGTTGTTTGTCTGAAGTAACACTTCCTGGGAAATATTTCACAATTCATCCTAACTATAATGACAGTTATGACGTAGAGACTGTAGAAAATATTGAAGGTACAACTTTATTACCTGAATTTATTATCCCATTATATAACAAAAACTATTCCGATTTTGTGCAAGGTGTAAACACCAATATTAAAAATTTGATTAATGTTCCGTTAATATCGTTTTCGCTTACAGATAACAATACAAAGCTAAAAATATCAATCAGACCACATTGTGAGATGCAAATTTCAGCTGAGAAAGGATATAATTTTTTGCGTCTCTTACATTTAAACCCCAATGTTGATGATATTACCCCAGGGTTTGACAAAGGAGCCACAATAACAGTCCATAAATATAACCCCCCAAATGTTGAAATGTTTAGAGATCAAGAATTTAAAATTATAGTTAAAAAACCGATAGTGAAAAATGCATATGACATTTTACTCCACGACATGGAAGAAAGAGACATTTTTGATCAAATTTCCGAGAAAATAATTTATGAAACTAGGGATAACCTTGCTTTTTTTAAAAAACGCGGAACTAAGGTGATTCTTCAACTACGATCAAATGTAGAACTAACAATGAGACGAAGTTCTTGCCCCAAATTAATGGCTGCGTTAAACCTTGAAAAAGATATTCATATTTTTACAGGTAAAAATGAATTATCTTTTTCGGAATTGGCTGACGGTGTAGAGGGGGAAAAGTTTCGAATTAAAGAATATGAAAGCTTTTTAATAATTCGTAAAGAACCAAAGACTTTTCATTATAATCTTCCTAGTGGTATGTATCAAGAATCCAAAGATTTTTTTAAAGAATTTAAACATATTTTTTTGCGAGAGTTATTAGATTCCAAAGTTGAACTAATTGTCCCCAAAAATACAAAAGTAATTTTTAACGAAAAACTTTCAACTATGCTAGGATTCCTTTCAACAACTTTTACAGAAGGTTCCTATAAATCAGATTATATTTTGGAATTACGTGCAGGAATCACTGAAGTTTATGTTTATTGTGATATTGTGTCTTCTTCATTGGTAGGAGATGCATCAGCGTCCATATTGAAAATTATACCAATTGCCAATGAGTATAAGGAACAAATCGTAAAACAGTTTACTGTACCTCTTTACTTTCCCGTGAAAAAACGATATTTCGATGTTATTGAGATTGAATTGCTTACAAGTAGCGGTACTCCTATCAAATTTTTGTCGGGGAAAACAAATATTGTGCTTTCATTTAGAAAGAAAATTGTATAAATCAGCTTGCAAAAGAATTTAAACTTTATAGACAAATCTGTGAGCCATGGAGACACATGGACAAAGGTTAGATCCTCATGATTGTATTGCTTACTATTGTAATCAACAAGGAGGAAGAGGGTCATATTTCACTTCAAATTATCCTATACAAAGAGGCTATGGGCTTTTTAGTAATTTGCAAAGATATGCAATGCCTATCATGATAAAGGCAGGTAAATACCTGGGAAAACACTTATTATCAACAACCCGCAACGTGTTAGATGATGTAACACAAGGAAAATCATTTCGTGAGGCTACACAGAACCAATTTCGTCAGACTAGGAATGAAATTAAACAAGACATTCTTCGCAAATTGAGAGGCGGCGGAGGTATTAAAAGAAAGAAGCGAGAACCAAAACGCCAGATGAAAAGAAAGAAAGCTTGCTCGAAAGACGTGTTTACAAATCTGTGAAAATGGAAAAATGCTATTGCACCAAAAGTGAATTAGACTTATTCACAACTACTCCAATACAATTGGCAATTGATCGTTCATCTTTTGTAGAAATTCATCCTGTTGCATCAATTTCTGATAACAACACAATCGAATTCTTTATATCAGGTTTAGGAGAATCATACTATGACCTTTCACATCTTTTTCTTTATGTCCAAGCAAAAATTTTAAAAACAAACGGCGAAGCTTTTAAAGAGGGTGAAGGATGCAGCCCTATTAATTATCTCCTAAATACAATGTTCTCAGAATGTCATGTTTCACTTAACGATCGTCAAATTTCTTCTGAGAACAATTATGCTTATAAAGCTTACATCCAAAGCATATTGTTTCACCCAGAATCATCTCAGAAAAATTTATTAAGCGCCGGGTTATTTGAATTAGACACAGCTGGTGAATTCGATGATGTAAGTCTGCTGCCAGCAGGAAAGAACAAAGGATTGAAAAAAAGATGGGAACGCGTCAAAAATGGGAAAGTTTTTGGAATGGGGGGGACACTTCATGTTGATTTGGGAACCCAACCTAGATTATTGATAAACGGTACATCAATTCGCATTCGGTTATTAAAAGCCAAAAACGATTTTGCTTTATTAGCATCAGCAGGTGACTATAATATTCAAATTGAAAATATAAGTTTGTACGTCAGAAAATGTGAAATATCAAGCTCTATTCTCGTAGCTCACGAGAAGGCTTTAGAACAATCTCTTGTCCAGATGCCATTTACTCGAATCGAGATAAAAACGTTTACATTAAGTTCTGGATTAAAAAGTATCACCATACCAAATGCAGTTAACGGTGCTCTGCCTACACGCATAGTATTGGGATTAGTATCAAATTCTGCTTACACTGGAGATTTAAAGAAAAATCCTTTTAATTTCCAAAATTACAATCTAAACTACATTGCGCTTAGTGAAAATGGTACTCAGATTCCGAGTACAGCATATACCCCCAGCTATAAAAAAGATTTGTTCGCTAGAAATTATTTAAGTTTATTCACTGATTTGGCTCAACACAAAACTAATATACCATTTAATGCTTATAAAGAAAACACCTGTCTGTATGTGTTTGATTTAACACAAGATTACTCTGCTAGTGACATGTTTGCAAATGTTACGCGAAGCGGTGATATATCAATTCATTTAAAATTTGAAGAAGACCTCCCTGAAACAGTTACTTTAATTGCTTACATGGAAATGCAATCTCTCGTTGAAATAGATAAAAGCCGAAATGTTTTTACTGATTTTTAATCAAATATGGATACTTTTGCGCTGTTAAGATTAGCTCTGAGCGATAAAAAAGTTAAGTCAAGATTTGGAGGGGTGTTTGCTAGCGATACACTTCCAGAAAAAAAAAACCATCATCGCTCCTTTATTGTCAATACAGATCCTTCTTTCGCTAGCGGACAACACTGGCAAGCTATTTATTTTGACAGTAATGGGCATTGTATTTTTTTCTGCTCATATGGAACACCACCTATGCATAATATTCGAAAATTTATTCGCAAGAATTCAACAAGTTTTGAATGGAATAGTAACAGCTTCCAGCATGCATATAGTTCAACATGTGGTTTATTCTGTCTTTATTTTCTATGGCATGTTTGTCGAGGATTATTCATTAATCGCTTGCAGGCAACAAACACATGTCAAAATGAACGAATAGTTCAAAACTTTGTACAACGATATTTTAAGCTAGTAAAGATTCCTCGCCCGTTGCATATTCAATTTTGCCAATCTCTAGACAAAAGTATTTAAAGAGCAATATCATATGATAAATGTTTAGAAGAGTTTCAACCATGGAGAAATTTGGTTACATCCTTCGCAATTACTGTGCAGAAGGAGACTACTTGTACATTCATCCTGCTTTATTCAGTGATTTCGTCGATTGTCTTCAGAATGCTTTACAACAACAACGTCTTGATGACTCTAAAAAGGTGATATATTTCAAAATATTAAGCAACTGCGAAATTATTCAATTCATTCATAAAGAGTCCGATGAAGATTTATTTGGATATTGTCAACTACATCGAAGGAGCTCCCAAGAAAAATTTCAAGTGTGTGCACCGAATAAAACTTTATTTCCTCAGCTATTAAACTGTATTTTAACAGCTAGAGAAACAGAAAATGATGTGCCTGACAGCCCGAACTTTTCTTTAATGTATGGTTATTTCAAGTTATTGACACCTGATGAATTTGTAGAAATTCTTCACGTTCTGTAATTAAAAAAAAAAAAATGTACTTTTAAATTTCATGTTATGAAAATAGAAATTTCAATTTTTGTATTACTTATCTTGTACACTTGTATTATGTAAAGGTTAAACCTGATTTTGCACTATTTAAAGTAAAACATTTTGTAAACATGTTAGATGTTTTAACATGTATTGAGCAATATGTATCAAATAACGTTCTGCTTCTGAAATAAAAAGAAAAAGACAACTAGTGTTTTATTTTTTGTAATATAGAAACACTGAGTTATTATACAAGGAAAATTTATCACATTTTATTTTGAGAAGAATTAATTAATCTTGGAAAAAAACTTGTCCTTGTCTGGGATTAGTCCTTGGGGAACTTAATTTATTAAATCATCTACAATAGCACCAATAAAGAGTGGGCAGTAATTTTAATAAATAAAGACCTTGTGAAAGCGCAACTATTATGCTAAGTGGTTTCAAACAAGGAAGTTTCAGTAAAAAATACAAATATGGAGAAAACTTTAAACAATCAACAGCAGTTATATCATAAGATGGAAAAGGATGATAATAATATCAATGCATAACGCCCTTGATTAGTGGGCTTGATTAGTGAAAACGCAGTTATTGTGCTAAGTGTTTCAAACAAGGAAGTTTCAATACAAAATTAGAATTTTTAAACAATAAACAGCAATTTAGTCACAAGATGGAAAAGGATGCATTAATAATCTGTGAAGGACGTTGGGTTTTCCTTGTTTGAATGTATAAAATGCGATACTATACTCTAGAGTAATTCAGAACACTTTCACCACCAAAAGCCTGTTCACAAGTAGAACTGCTCTGAAGGAGACAAACAACTTCGCATCATGTCTGGCGGTAAGATTTTGCTTAAAATTCTATCTGACTAGATTTAAATGTTAAGCAATATTTTACATATGTGCTTTGTACATAGCTTGCTTAAAAAGATCTCTTATGAAATTAAAAAAAATCTATTAAATACTAATCTATGAAATTTAACATTCATATCTTACAAGCGTTTATGAATATAATAGAGCGCAAGGTTTGGAAATGATAAAATATTTTCAAATTATAGCCTCTTTTATAAATTGTATGCAGTTTAAAAATTAAAAATTAAAAAAATTATTTTATCTTAGCCAGAAAACGACAATTTGACTTCCCCGATAATGATGAAGACGACATTCTGATTAAGCCCTCCAAGAAAGCCATACCTAAAAAACCCAAATTCGATCTTGATTTGGCGAACGATGGAGGCGAAAAAAAGATCCCCCCTTTCACCATAAACATCGGCAAAGGACTCGCGATGGAAGTAAAAGAATATAGAGGAACTTATTATATTGGATTAACCAGATGTTCCGAAGGGACAACTGAAGTTCGCAATCGGTTCAACGTGCCCTTATCACAACTTGAAACGTTGCAGAAAGCATGCCTAGCCATGCTTAACTATATAAAAGAGATCGAGTAAATTATGTGTTTTATTCTGTCTTGCTTTTGGTCTGTGTTAGTATTTTGTTTTTGTAGTTTCTGTGTTAGTATTTTGTTTTAACATATTTTAAAATGTCTTTTCTATGTACAAATATATTAATACAGTATAAAAATGATAATGCAGCACATGAATTTTTAAAAGGTCAAATTTAAATTAAAACGAAATCGTGAGTTTAAAACATTCGTCATGATTTTTAGAGAAATTGTATCAGCATTTAGAGGTTATGCAAGAACTTTACGTGCATCCGTTTCATATGTTGATCCTCATACTCTCTACATAGATGCAAGACCCCATATATATAATCTTTTAAACACAAGCGTTGTGTTACGACTTAGATTAATAATATGCATCAGCATTACATTTTTTAAAACAATTGATGACGAGGAGTTGACACACAAATTTTATTTTCGCAGCTATCCTGAGCGCATTTTATCTCGATTTCAACTTTATAATGCAATAGATTCGGCATTCAAAAAAATATTTGAAAGCATAGAAAATTTTTTAAGAAACGGAAGTGGATGGGTTATAAAAGATATAACTTTTATAGATCTTCATATTGGAAATTACCGCTCTCAGAGAGGAGGATGTAAAAATTCTTGTCTTCCAAGTAGGTTAAAAAACAAAAAATCATTATTAAACATTAAATGTAGCGATAACAAATGTTTTGTATATAGCATACTGGCGAAATTATACCCCGTGAAAAAAAACGCGAATCTATCTTTCAAATACAAGAAATATTTGAAGAAATTGAATCTTAATGGGTTTTTGTTTCCAATGGAAATTTCAAAAGTTGGACAATTTGAAAAGAAAAATAATTTAAAAATTAATATATTTGCTTATCAAGAAAACGAAATATTTCCACTACATACTAGTACACAACCAAAAATGTATCCTGAGATAGATTTGCTTTTCCATCAGAAACATTTTTTTCTTATTAGAAATTTTAATAGATTAATGAATAAAAAAAATGGGATACATTTTTTTTGTAAAAAATGTTTATGTGGTTTTTCTCGGCAGAGTACACTGAAAACGCATCATATTTTGTGTCAAGACATAAAAGCACAAAAAGTTAGTCTTCCTAAGCCCAACACAATTTTAAAATTCACAAACCTTTCTAAGATGTTATATCATCCTTTTTGCATATACGCTGACTTCGAATCATTAACTCGAAAAGTATCTACAGCTTTGCCGTGTCCATCACAGAGCTACACGTCTGTGATAGAAAGACATGAAGCAATTAGTTACTCTATAATCGTAACTGATGTCGATGATAACATTATTTTTCATGAATATTTTTCTGGAAAAGATGTAATTAAAGAGTTTATGAATACTTTAAAGGAACTCTCTGAAAGACTTCTGAAAAAAATGCATCAAACGGCAGAAATGGTTGAAAATATTAACCACACTTATGATCTAGATAAATGTCATATTTGTAAGAAAACTTTTTTAAAAAATGAAATAAGAGTTCGAGACCACGCGCATTACGGGAAAGGATACATTCGCGGGATCGCACATCAATCTTGTAACCTTAATTATAGAGCAACTTATTTTATACCTGTAATAATTCACAATTCCAGAAACTACGACTCTCATTTAATTTTAAAAAATTTAACTCCTGATTTTATAAGTGCAATTAATATTATACCTGTAAATCTAGAAAAATTTACTATGTTTTCATTAGATGCATTAAAATTTTTAGATTCATTTCAATTTTTAGATGCATCACTGGATACTTTAGTTAACAATCTAAAATCTTCGAATCATAATTTTAAAATTTTTAACAGTTTTTATAAGAATGAGAAAAACCGCTTTTTATTAAAGAGAAAAGGGGTTTTTCCTTATTCTTACATTGATGATTTTTCAAAATTGGAAGAAACTCAATTGCCGCCTAAAGAAGCATTTTTCAATATACTGACGAACACCCCTATCAGTATAAGTGAATATGAGCATGCAAAATTAGTTTTTCAAACTTTTAAATGCAAGAACATTGCTGACTATTTAGAGTTATACCAAAATGTAGATACAATTATGATTGCAGAGTGTTATAATTCCTTCCGCCGGGCTGCGATGACTTACTATCAAACTGATCCAGTTCACTATCTGACTAGTTCTGAACTAACATGGAACGCAGGACTTAAATTTACGAAAGTAGAGTTACAGCTCTTAAGTGATGTAAACGATTATATATGGTTCGAGTCCCAGATGAGAGGAGGCATTAGTTTCTTAGGTACAAGATATGTATGCGCTAACAATCCATACATAACTGAAACGTATAACCCATATAAACGTCATAACTATGTCATAGCACTCGACGCCAATAATCTATATGGTTACGTAATGAGTTTTCCTTTGCCAGTTGGGCATTTTTCATGGCTTACAAGTGAGGAGATCCTAAGTTTTAATATATTTGACCATGATATTAACTCAGATGTTGGTTTTATACTTGAAGTAGATTTAATTTATCCAAAAAATATTCAAGAAAAAACAAATGATTTGCCTCTGGCTGTAGAACATTTAAAAATTACATATGAAATGCTTTCTCCTTATTCTAAAAAAATGTGCGATAAATTTAATTTACGCCATACACTACCTAGTAAAAAACTAACCCCTAACTTTTATCCCAAAAAAAATTACATCACACATTACTTAAATCTGAAATATTATGTCGAGCAAGGAGTTGTGGTGTCTAAAATTCATAAAATATTGGCTTTTAAACAACAGCCTTGGTTAAAAAGTTACATACACTTTAATAATGAGAAACGAAACTTAGCCACAGATGAGTTTACAAAATCATTTTTTAAAAAAATGAATAATAGTTTCTTTGGTCGCCTTATGTTAAATCAACGTAAAAAAATCTCTGTAAAAGGTTCTTTGACGGAAAAAGATTGTAAAAATTATATGGCAAGTCCTTTATTAGAATGCTTTGAACCAATTAACAATAACTTTACTATATTCAAAATGAAAAAACCCAATCTTATTCTAGATAAACCTATTTACAGTGGTTTTTGCATTTTAGAATTATCTAAACTTCACATGTACAAACTCTATTATTCACATTTTAAAAAAAAGTATGACAGAAACTGTGAACTATTGTATATGGACACAGACTCTCTTTATCTCAACATTTATGCAGATGATGTGTATCAAGATTTAAAAAAGTCATTTTATGATATAATGGACTTTAGCAATTTTCCATCCAATCATTTTTTGCATAATTCAAACAATAAAGGTAAATTAGGGTTTCTTAAAAGCGAGACTATAAAACCTATCAAAGAGTTTGTGGGACTCAAGCCAAAGATGTACGCTTTTTCCTTTGGGGAAAGTTGCAAAAAAACTGCCAAGGGGGTAAAAAAATCAGTTCTTCAGAATTTTACGATAAATATGTATAAAGAAGTTTTGGAATCTGAAACAAGTTTAAAGCACACACAAGCATCTATTATTTCAAAAAAACATGAACTGATGACAGTTACGCAAAACAAAACTAGTTTATCTGCTTATTATGATAAAAAATTCTTACTTGAAGACGGTATTACTTCATTAGCATATGGACACTATTTGATTGAAAACGATGATTTTTAAGGTGTGTAATATAATATAGGTGGTTTAAGGTGCTTAATAAGTTGAATTATGTTCATGTGCTTTATTCTGTTTCAGTTTTAGGAACATTAGGAAAATAGACTCACACTATTCTGGTTTTGAAGTAGAGAGTACTGATGTTGTTAGTTCAAATATTAATTGAGTTTATTCACTGCTAATTAATGTCCATAAAAATGTATTAATTTGTTTAAAATGCTGAATAATTCATGTAAAAAGTGCTGTTTTTGATTATTAAAAATGTTACATGTTTATAATATAAATTGTGTACTATGTATTATATATATATATATCATATGTTCAGAAATAATATTATATGTTTGTAATAACCTGTGTATGACCTATCACATATTGTACTCATGCATTTGTCTATTTTGTAGTTTATTATATTTAGAAGTTGTATGTTATTAAAGAAATAAAGAAAAGGCTTCTCAAGAGGCCTGAAGAACACTGAACTTGTGAGTTGTGCTTTTAAATTCATCTCACATGTTCAGTGGTTCTCCAGGCTGTCAAATCCTTCAAAAAGGCTGGAGATTGCTAAAGACTGGCAGAAATCAAGAAGGAATTCAACAAAGCAACTTCTGGATGTGGTAAAGTATATCATATTACTTATATTTTAAGATTATTCTGTAATGTTTTATGCTTATGTATTGAACGGTATAAAAAGTATGTCATTAAATAAAGAAAGAAAAGGGCTTCTCAAGAGACCTGAAGAACACTGACTCAAGAGGCCTGAAGAACACTGAACTTGTGAGTTGTGCTTTTAAATTCATCTCACATGTTCAGTGGTTCTCCAGGCTGTCAAATCCTTCAAAAAGGCTGGAGATTGCTAAAGACTGGCAGAAATCAAGAAGGAATTCAACAAAGCAACTTCTGGATGTGGTAAAGTATATCATATTACTTATATTTTAAGATTATTCTGTAATGTTTTATGCTTATGTATTGAACGGTATAAAAAGTATGTCATTAAATAAAGAAAGAAAAGGGCTTCTCAAGAGGCCTGAAGAACACTGAACTTGTGAGTTGTGCTTTTAAATTCATCTCACATGTTCAGTGCTTCTCCAGGCTGTCAAATCCTTCAAAAAGACTGGAGATTGCTACATATTGGCAGAAGACAAAGAATTCAACAGAGAAACTTCTGGATATGGTAAAATATTTTATATTACTTATATTTTAAGATTATTATGTAATGTTTTATGCTTATGTATTGAACGGTATAAAAAGTAGGGCAACTCCTCTCTAAACTCGTAATAGGTAACTTAAATAACAAACTCATTTGTTTAAAAATTTTCCAGGTTTTCAAATAGATCTAATATAAAGATATAATTTTTTCTAATTAAGCAGTAAAAGATTTTGCACTCCATGTATTTCACAAGTCGAGAAGATATGCTGTAGTTGTTGCGAGAGAAAGATTCAAAGAAGATGTTTTATATAAGTGAGTTTATTTTCTGAACTCGAGAAGAAATGCTCGAGTTAGTATCAGAAAATACTCACATTTGAATAAGATGAGTTTAATTTCCGAACTCAAGAAGAATTGCTTGAGTCGATGTCGGAAAAGACTCATAGATTCTTTTTTGAGTTTTACTTCCGAACTTGAGAAGAAATGCTCAAGTCGATGTCGGAAAAAACTCATAGATTCTTTTTTGAGTTTTACTTCCGAACTTGAGAAGAAATGCTCAAGTCGATGTCGGAAAAAACTCAGATTCTTTTTTGAGTTTTACTTCCGAACTTGAGAAGAAATGCTCAAGTCGATGTTGGGAAAACTCATTTTTGAATTACTTTTGAATTTTTATTTGGTGAGTTTGAATTTTTGAACTCAAGAAGAAATGTTTGACTATGCATTGGATGTGATCACTTCTGAAAATTTTATGTGGTCAAGTTTTATGTGTTGAATTTCTGAACTCAATATGAAATGCTTGAGGCGGTGTGAAAAATATGAGTTTTTAAACAGACTACCTAAACAAAAAACCCCAGTAAATAGTATTGCTTTTGGGATTGACTACATGCAGTAAATGAATACGGCCATTGACTCGGAGTCTCAGATAAGAGAACGAATTGATCTTTTTGCAAGTAGGTATTTTGCAGAGAAATGGGAAGGTGGGTATACAGTTATTAGCACGGTAATACTACTGATGAAGGTGCGGCCTCAAAAATTAAGCGGATTTTCAAGACATGGAAGTTGCCGTGAGCCAAAACTCCTACCAGGAACTGTTAAACTGCAATTTTCTTTTTGTATATGGAATATAGAAGGTTGAAACTTTACAAAATGAATGTTAAATTTGTGGTAAGTTGTTGCCGTAAGGTCAGTGAAGGCCCTCAAAACAGGGCATTTTTGATGTTTTTTAGCTTTTTTGAGGTCCAAAAACAGCTTGTACATTTCAGTTGGCACGGCAAAAGTAGTGTCGTTTGAAAGACCAGTGTAAGCACTTTAAAATGATGTATAAATAACCGAAGAAAGTTCAACGTGCTTTTAGTTGCGTAAGGCCGACATATGAAAAATGTCATATTTTACCGATATTCGAACGGTCATAACTTCCTCTGCCAACAAACATATCGAAATATTTTTTTTGCCAATGTCATACTCTATTCTTAGTCTTAACAGAACAGTTGAGTCCTTTGAGGCGAAATGTGAAAAAATTTTTTACAAAATTTTTTTTTTTCCTGTGCATTTTTTGTAAAAAAATTTTTTACATTTCGCCTCAAAGGACTCAACTGTTCTGTTAAAACAAAGAATAGAGTATGACATTGGCAAAAAAAAATATTTCAATATGTTGTTTGCAGAGGAAGTTATGACCGTTTGAATATCGGTAAAATATGATTTTTCATATTTCGGCCTTACGCAACTAAAAGCACGTTGAACTTTCCTCGGTTATTTATACATTATTTTAAAGTGCTTACACTGGTCTTTCAAACGACACTACTTTTGCCGTGCTAACTGAAATGTACAAACTGTTTTTGGACCTCAAAAACGCTAAAAAACGTCAAAAATGCCTTGTTTTGAGGGCCTTCACTAACCTTACAGCAACAACTTACCACAAATTTAACATTCATTTTGTAAAGTTTCAACCTTCTATATTCCATATACAAAAAGAAAATTGGAGTCAAACAGTTCCTGGTAAGAGTTTTGGCTCACGGCATTTTCCATGTCTTGAAAATCCGCTTAATTTTTGAGGCCGCACCTTCATCTTTAGAGGTAAATAAAAACTAAACAACTCAACTTTAGAGTAAAACATTCTGGATTTGGTCTTTCAATGAGATAATAAACATTTGGTAATTTTTGGGAGAAAATCTGAGAGGTCATGAATCACAGGCGTGACACTCTCTCAGATTCTTGCTCTTAAAAAGGTTATGTAAAACAGTAAATTTCATGTAATTTCCCCATTGAGTTATTAAATTTTCAACCCATTGTTGCAAAAATTTGTTGCCTTGCAACCATAATATTAATAGTAATCACAATGAACATTTTGAATCAAGGTTTCTCTGGAGTAAATATGAAATTTATTGCTTTCTTAGGATTTTTATATTCATCTTTCTCTTCATCTTTTTTAGTAGCTACCGGGTTAAATAAAAAGAGAATTGATTTCGGCAACATAGAAAGTTATTTTTTGGAAAATCACACGAATAAAAAAATAACACATTTAAGTTTGTGATTTCACGTTCTCCTTCACACCCAGTTAATCTTCCGCATGGTCACAAAAAATATTTGAGAAATATGATTCTACTGGGCTTAGTTGAAAATTACATTATTTTCTTGGATTTGGCATGTTGCATTTAAACCCGTTCGTCGCCGGACACATCAGCTAGTTGAAAATATTTGAACTGAATAGAACGACGTTTTTTTTTTTAAATTTGCATAATATCAAGACAACGTTTACTAGAAACCGAAGAGACGGACTTAAATAGTGCCAACATGTAAATTTACCTCGAGGTCGAACAATGGTCGCCACTTTTGGCGACTGGGACATCAGTTTTTGGTAGCCATTTTCAATAAAATGGTCGCTCATTGGCAACAAATGACCGCTAACCAAGAGCTTTATCAACTACTTGGGTTTATCAACCCAAGTAGGGGGTAATCCCCTTTGGGTTTATCAACTACTTGGTTATTCACTTTCTTGTCATTTGTTGCTGTTGTCCTGTATAAAAAGTGTTTATTTGGTTTCCGCTGAAAAGTTAAGCATTTTCTTAAAACCTTCAAATTTGAATGTTTTATTGATGTCTGTGAGAAATCAAAAAATGAATTCATAAACCGAAGTGAAGCAAATTTGAAAGAACAAAGTTTTCAAATATCTTTAAAAAAGTCGTTTTCGAAGAATTTGTTGCGAATCCTAGTATGCTTATATGTATGCATGTAAGGACTTATGATCTGCATCCCCCGAAAGGAAATCATGACTTAGAATAACCAACCTCCTGGGAAAAAATGCTGGTTTGTTATGACTAAAATCCAGCGTAGGCGATATTTCTGGTCTTTGATTACAAAATCTACCGTAGTAGAAAATTCTGGCCCGTGATGAGCTAAACTTACCAAAGAGACCCTTGAACTCAAATTATGTTTTATCGCAATGACGAATGGAAATACAGTTGAACTCTCACTTTTACGCCGCTTCATTTATGCGCCTTTTTCACTTATACGACGATTTTGAATGGTCCCAGCACAATACATAGCAAAATAATGATATAATTATTCGTTTATGCGTCGGTCTAAAGATCAATATTTCACTTATGCGCCGAATTTTTCGTAAAAATGTTGAAAATTCAATTTATTTTCTTTGAAAAATGAGCATTTTTCTTCACTTTCCTCTTTAATTCTCGTCTTTACTGCTCACGGAAGGTATTTTTTCCGCATGAACTAGAGTTCAGAAAGGGACAGTTACAGTAGCGTACATAGACTTCGGCGCGCCTCCCCGCATGATTTATTAGTGCGCCCCCCCCCCGTAGGATTTATAAGTATGCCCAACTTAGATGTATGGCAAAAAATTCAAATCTATAATAAGACATCGTTGAAGAGTATTCAGATATTTAAAATCAAGTTAAAATCTGCTAAATTAGACTCATTTGAATCGAAACTGGTGGCGTTTTCAAAATCATTTTCAGAATGTAAACAAATATCAGCATTAATGCTAGAATCTAATAAATTAGACTTATTCGAATTGAAACTGAAGGCGATTTCATTATTTGCGGCATGAAAATCATTCACAGTATCAATATTCATGTTAGAATATTTTAAACTGGACTTACTTTTGAATCGAAACTGGCGGGATTTTCATTGTTCGCGGAAGATGAAAATGTGTTTGCAATATCATTTTCTGCACTTGCATTTTCTTCACAAATCGAATAGGCATTATTATTCTTAAAAAAACTATTAATCTTATTAACTATTAATGATATTTTTCAGCTTTTACTGCTTCTTCCTTTTTTCTTTTCCGAAATTCTGCACCAGACGGTTTTTTGAATTCATTTTGATGGAAACTTAGTAAAATATCAATGCATGACTATTTCGCGTGCAATATTAAAGCTAATTAGGTCAGTATATTGGAATAGAATAGACAAGGAAAATAGTTCAACTTTGAGCTCTGTAGGTCTGCCGTGATCGCATATTTAAAGCAGACATGGTGGCGGCAATAGCAAGTTTGCTATAATATCAGTTACGTCCTCCTTTTTAATCCAAAATGGCATAAATCAATTATTGTGACTTCTCAAAAAAGGTTCTTAGTTTGGATTTTTTTTTCAAATTATCTGGCAAATTTCGAGACTGAATAGGAAGGAAGCATTTTTTAAAATAAAGCCTAATGTCTCTTCAGTTTCGTGAAAACATTAATACTAATGCCGTCTCTTCTCAGCAGATTGAGGCATTAGTGCATATTAAGCAAGTAAGTTGCCCCCTTAAGCCAGGCCGCCAACTTACCGCCTTGTACAACTACTGTGCATACTCTTATTTTATTATTCGGTAAAATTCTAGTTTCATTCGTTAAATTGAATTCGCCTTCTCCCAAAAACTGAGTTCAGGCGCCCTTGATCACAGGAGCTCAATTGGATGTGGACAGGGGGCATATGTTATGAAGGAGAAGGCAGGGAGGGTGGTGAAATCATTACGTTATGCATCATATGTGACGTGTCGATGCAGATTTCATTCGGAATACCTGGAAGTGACATTGAATACGGGGGAAAAAAAAGTTTTGTGTTATTTATTCAGAGTGCGCCCCCATACCTCTGGCGCCCCCCGCGCCGCGGGGGCTGCGGGGGCGCTATGTACGCCACTGGACAGTTACCTAATTTGAACCGTTTTAAAGTGAACAGTTTCTAATTAGGTATGTCACAATTTTTGTTTTCTCTTTATCACTGTAGTTACATTACAATAACTGCCAAACTGTAGTAATATGTCCCTTGTCTATAGAAACATTCTTATTCATTCTCTCATTAGAACCTATGTTGGGTTTTAATCCTTTAAATAGGCTTGTTCACTTATGCGTCTCTCTCACTTTTGCGTCTTTTCCTGTTGGTCCCTTGGGCCGGCGCATAAGTGAGAGTTCACTGTAGGTACGTGTTATTTAGCGTGCGTAGGACACGGGGGGGGGGGGCAATCATTTGCTCCATCTGCTCTGCCGAGTACCAGGGGCGGAATTAAAGGAGAGGGGGTTGCACCAGCATATGGACTGGCTGAGTAGCTTCGGGTCCACCATCTGGTACCGCATGGCGAAGGCATGTGCGTCACATCAGCAGAGCAGGGGCCGGTTGGTGAGTAACGTTAGCAGACTGCCAGTTTAAAAGAGGGACTACAGAACATCTCAGGTTCAAAAAGGAAACACATTTTTCTAATACACTGGCGGAAAAAAAATCCCAACACCAAGAAAAAATTACTGTAGAGTAACGAAATTTGGGTAATGCAATTGTCCAGTTAACATGTTTAATTGATTAAATGTACAAGATCACTGGCTAATTTAAGCTCAAGAAAATGCTGTGCAAATGTGAAATTATGTTAATTTAATAGAGGGTGTAACCTCCAGAATTTTGAAGGCAAGCCTGCAAGCGTGCATGCATTATGTCATACAGGTGCCGAATGTCACTTTGTGGTATGGAGTGTCATGCTTGTTGCACTTGTGTCAATACTAGGACCGTCATTGCTGACTGTGGATGATGCTTGAGGTGCAGTCCAATAATATCCCATACGTTATCAATTGGAGACAGACCTGGTGATTTTGCAGGTCTTGGTAACATGTCAGCACTCTGTAGAGCACATTGCATTACAGCAGCGATGTGCGAGCGAGCGTTATCCTGTTGGAAAACTCCCCCTTGGATGTTACTCATAAAGGGCGGTACTACTGGTTAAATTGCCAGACTGAAGACAAATTTTCAGTCAGTGAGTTTGGGATAACCACAAGAATGCCCCTGCTGTCGTAGGAAATTGCTCCAGAGACCATGACTCCTGGTGTGGGTCCCGTGTGTCTAGGTAGGAGATCGCTTGGATGCAGCCGGTGCCCTGGCTTCCTTCTGACCAATATACAGTCACCACTGGCACTAAGGCAGAATATGTTTTCATCAAAAATTACAACAGATCTCCACTCCGACCTCCAGTGAGCTCTGTCTTGGAACCACTGCCGTCGGAAACGGCAATGGTTTGCAGTCTATGGAATACCGGCTACAGGCTGCTTGGCTCGGAGCTGTCCTTGAAGTAAACAGTTTCTTATCATTCCTTGGGTCACGACGGTACTAATTGCAGCTCCAATGTCAGCCGCAGATGCAGTACGATGCGCCACAGCCGTACGCAAGATTCGGCGGTCTTCCTTCTCAGTCGTGCCACGTGGCAGCTCGGAACTCGATCTTTTTGAGGTAATACCATCTCTTGACCATAGCTTCCCATAATCATGCAAGGTGGAAACATTCCTCCCCAAGTCTTTCTGCAATATCGCGAAATGAAATTTCACCTTCTCGTAGCCAAATTGTACGACCTCGTTTAAACTCGGTGAGCTGTTGATAGTGGCTTCTTCGTCTTCTTACAGGCATTCCTGGTTAACATGAACGCAATTCGTCAAATTTCACGGAAAAATAATACTCACGAGCTTCACAACACGCTGTTAAAACAAGCCTTATTTGCGTGTTCTGAGTGACGCCAGCTGCGCCACACTAATGCGCGGAACTCGAAATTTCAATCGATGTCATCTTTCAGTTGTATAAACACGCCTACCAAATTTCGTTTATCTAACACAAGTCTTTCTTGGTGTTGGGATTTTTTTTTCCGCCAGTGTATCATAGTTGGCATGAAAGTATGAGAGAATGATGATGCAAGGAAAAAAACATAATAGCAAGCATTTTGGGCGAAGAAATAACCCACCTCATAACCACGTTGCAGATCTTGGACAGTCTTGGTTTTAGAACGAAACTAGAAAAGGTTTGCGAAACTGAACTTCCACAAAGATTTCCAGAAGGAATACACTAGGAGTTAATTCTGGACACTTTTCAATTTTTGAGAGATTTCTATCATCTAACATTGCATAACAAACTATTGGATTCTTTTTTTCACTTAAATTTTGGAGAAGTTATAAATGATTTATGCATTTATTTCATGTGAATATTAACCCTACACTGCATGGTGTTGCCAATTGGATACATGGACAATTTGTCCTCCTTATAAATAGCAGAATGTAGTCATAAGGCAACTCAATGCATAAAAAGCAAATATTGGGTATATTTAAAGCAATTATCATCATTTATCCTCCATACATGGCAGCACTGGTCTGTTACATGCTCTTAAATGAATCCATATGGATAGCTTTTAAAATCACTCAAACTACCAAGTTTTGAAATTATTTTTTACAATGAAATATTTTTCTTCGTCTTTTAAAAAAATAAAATGAATAAAATAAACATTTATCCTTCGTTTAAGATGTGTTTTACATCAAAATAATTATTTGGAAAAAATCTAGGGCATAATACACGTCTGTAGCCATTTGGCAACATTATGCAGTAAGCATACAGAGAACACTTCGATTCATCTCTATAGTTCATGAAGTATGTGCTTTGTTTATGTTTCGCGCTAGCTTCTTTCTCTTTTTGGAAGGTATAATATAATCATGCGGACCCAAAAGTGGTACTTTCGGCTGTTCTACCGTTTATAAGACCTCGCAATTATCAATGCTTAGTTGATGTTCAACAGAGTGAACAAACAAAAAATCAATAGGGAAAAGCCTTCAAAACGTGTTCATTTTAGATTTCAGTTAGCACAAACGTTGTGCTTACACGGACAAGTAAAGTCATTAATAATTTTAAAATATAGTTTTGAAAAAAAACTAAAAAATACGCTTTTACATTGGAATGCGCTGTGATCATCACGGGTTTCCCTCTGATTTTCAAAACTACTGAATATCCGCACTTAAGTTTACATGTACTTATAATACATCAATATGCAATACAGTTTAGCCTTTAGTATTAAAAATAATATTAAATATATTACTTTTATATTTGCAAAGAACGTAAATTTTATCTTTTATTCAGAGTTACATACATACATACATACATACAAACAAACCCACATGTGAAATTAATAAAAGCGTATTAAAAAGAGACCATTAGCTACAGAGGAACTAGAGTTACAAACCAAAAAAAAAAAGAGAGAAAAGAAAGAAAGCTTGCGCGAGAGAGCCTCCAAAAGACATCAGATTTGACAGAATTGATCATCGGAAAGTACAAGTACATATAAAAAATAATGTAAAATGTCAAAATGTAAAGGATTACAAGAGTACAGTGCACCAAATGTTCAATTCCTCTATTTTTTTTACAAAAAAGAACTAATTTCAAGACTATCATTTAAAATCAGTTTTATCTGTTGAATGCATGGTGTAGCCATTTGGCAACAAAACTATTTTTAATGAGAAAGGGGGGAAAATTTAGAGTTAAATTTTTAAAAATATTTTTCCATGTTTTCTTATTACATTGACAAACACATATATTTTTTTCTACGAAAAATAAAAAATCATGCAGTGTAGGGTTAAAGCAAGACCACGGAGAGATTTCGGATGGACTGGAGGTGGTAGCGAGAACGCGTGACATCACTGCTTATGCGTTCTCGCAGATCCAACCCATTTCCAATTGAAGTGGCTCGTTTCCGCTTCCAGTCATCCGCCATCTCTGCGCGGTCTAACTTTACCTTTATTTTCTTTCATTTTTTTTTAATGCAATCGAAAAACAAAATTCGTTTTCAAGTGAATTTTGATTTATTTAGATAATCAGCTTCGGCACCGATCCGTTATTTCAAGTATTTCCAGGGGAGGTCAAAGGGGGCAAACACAATGTAATGTCATTGGAAAACAAAAAACACTCCCATTTATACGGAAATTCAATGATTTCTCATTTCAACGGGGGGTGAGGGAGGGCTATTGACCGTCCCCTGACCCGCCTAAGAGACGGGCATTGCTTTGGCAACAAATTATGATATCGTTTTAGCTTAAAACCGATCAAATTTCACGATTTGATGTTGATCATTAAATAAGTGTGTAATATTATCGGAAAACAGATTTCCGTTATTTTGCCTAACTGTTTGACAGAACAGTTGTAAAAGTCCCCCCTTCCCCAACACAGACAAAAAATTTACATTGCTCAAGAATTATTTAAATCAAGTTTTTTCTGCTACATTTTCAAATGCTATTTTTCGAAAAGTGTTTGGCTGATTAAAAAAAAAGGTCCGAGTACAACAGATATAGCTGGCGAAATAAGTAAAAATAATTTAATACTGAATTCAGAAATGGATAATACTCGACATCAATGATGTATGCACAGCGATTCAAAACCTCAACAATAAAGCTTTAATATTAAAAAGGTTTATTTTAACCCCTTCCGGGCTTATTTTATTTCGGGATTACGGATCAAAAAATGTCAATTTTTTTATGCTTATTTTCATACATGCATATCTTTTTAAACATAATAGCATCATTCGCATGCAACATTTCCTAAAAATAAATGTAAAAATATTTATTTAAATAAATGAGTATTTACCTGTAAAGTTGGCTTTCTGTATGGCAGAAATCATACTTTGGAGTTAATATCTACTCTTATCTTAAATCTACAGCTCAAAACACTATCTAGTAGCAACAATAGTAAATAAAAGCATCCGAAACCATAAAAGGGACATGTGAAATAATTCGGGAAAGACTGGTTGTGCAGTGTTAATTTTTAGTGGTCGAGCTACACTCGGGATGAGCCAGAATGGAACATTTCGCTTGCCCGAGTCCAGCTCGGGAAAAGGTTAAGCAAACGATGGTAAGTGTTTAAACATATTCTGCATTAACTTTAAATAACAAAAATATATGCTATAAAAATGTGTTTATAGATAAAATACGTTTCAAGAAACCTCAACTACTTCCACTGAAATATCAGTTTCTTATACTTTTTAACTCCGTACATGAAGTTGAAACATTAAGAAATACAAAAAAGTCCTTAGCCGTATTTTTAAATTCTGAAATTTCTGACCAAATATTTTGAACACTTCATTGCCAAAAATGTTTAACATTTTCACTTTTTAACAGATAGAAATTGAGCCAGTTCCCAAAAATCACATTTGTAGCTACAAAGTACGCAACGTTTCTATACTACACAGCAACGTTTCTTGACAACAACATCGTGACGTCAGCGTGACGTTAGCCTATGTAAAACGAGCTAAATAAAACGTCACAGCCTATTTGGCGAATTAGAGGAGATGGCTGACTGCTTGTGAGCTCTTATTGGCTCCGCCCGTAGTGACGTTCAGTGTCAAGTTAAGCTGCTGTCTAGTACACTATGACATCAAATACACACATACCTCACAAACTGAAACATTATTAAACAATGATGGAAAGAGGTGGTTATCCACCTCGCTCCATTATTGTTTAATAGGGCATCGGATTCGTTACAGGAAGATCCCGAGTTCGATGCTCAAGAACAAAATACCCGAGATAATAAATGTAAGCTGAATTCCTGCTTGTTGCGTCAGCGAGATGCATCGGCCGTTGAGCAGTCAAACGAGCTCAGAAACTTGGCCAAAAAGTCCCTCTTCAGTCGCTTCGTGATCAAATTGTACCAGATGAGATTACTGCCAGCTGTCCAAACACTGGAAGCAATGGCCCATCCCCAGTTTCCATACACAGTATGGTCTTTGAATATGACAATAACACATCCATATGATAAAAATATAGGGTAGATCGAGCAGTGAATGAACACTTAAGCGTATTTTTAATTTAAAAAATTTATAGCGGAAGAAAAATAGTAGCATTTGTCTCGTCAAAGTAGAAACACTTCAGATGATGTAAGCAGTATTTAAAAAAAAAAAAGAAATTGAGAGAACTTTTATCGTTTTACATCAGCTTTTATGGAGGTTGTAAAGAAAAAAAGTGGCCAGTCCCAGTGAATGAACACCCCAACCAGAGGACAAATGCAGCATTTTCTATTCATTTTCTGTCTGCAAATGTGTAGAAAGAAGTTACTTCTCATTCATCTAAGAACAATGTTACAAAGCCCTATTTTTTTCATGAATTATACGAGGTGTTCATTCCCTGGAAGTGTTCATTCACGGGTTAGTGTACGCTATATATATATGTATATATAGGTATACAACAAATAAAAACAAAAACTGAGACTATACAGTTCGTTTTCGGTTTTAATCAGGGTAGCTCAGCAGTTTTGGAATCGACCGGACCTCCCCCGCAGAGAAAAATCTGCAGCTTCTGCGGCCCAGTTGCTCGATTCCTAGTCCCACTGTCCTGAGCAAAAACCTTACGAAGCTGTGAACAATAAACCGCAGTAACTTCACAAAGAAATACAATCCATATATGAAAAATCAAGAGCAGTTAGTCTGCCCTCTATCATGCATACGCACATAAAATACAAAAAATAGATACAGTGCACGATGTAATAAGTTTACAGAGTTGCAACAACCTCACTTCGATGAGTAATTGTGCAGCCTTCTTTTCTTTGAATTTACAGTGGTATAGATAAATTTTTACAAACATTACTCTATACAAAAAGGGAATTATAACTTTACAATCATTAGCAAACATTACAGACGACGTGCTGTACCCAGACTCAGGAACATTTTAACAAATTTAAACACTGCAATTTCAAAGATTTATTTCAATCATCAGAAAACAATTATTTTCGGTAGCTATATCTTTAAAAACCCGGTTTTTAAGAAAGTTAAGAAAATTACTACGAGAGTGCCGTTTATCAATCCCTCTCAAGGCTATAAGTACAGCCTTCTTTCTAACAGTTTTGAAATATAGCTGAAGCTGTATTTCAAAATATCAGCCCTAATAGCACGTCCCCTACTCAGGGGAGTCATTCCTGCGAATTTAAATGAAAATACAGTTGCTCTTTGGTGTTAATTTACATACAATTTTCGCCCAACAAGTTCACAAAACAAAAAAAGTACTTTTTCTCCAATTTACTCTTCCGTAATTACATTAGGAATATCCATTAAGACACATTGCCTTTTTAGGCACAATTTTTAAGAGACGATATCAATTAGCATACCATGTGAGAGTTAGTAAAGACTGTTAAGCGGAGCATCATATTTTAAAATTTAATTTTGATCAATATAAATTTCTAGTAAAAATCTATTATTTTACGTATCTTCAGCAAGTAAACCTAGTTTTGTGGTACTTTAGAAAATAAAACTCACCGTTCAGAGAGGGGTTGCTTTTCACCCCCTCTGAACAATGTCGATCAAGAAGGCTTTTGGTAGAGCCTTCCTCCTAACAGATTTTGATACAAAGCTTAAGCTACCAGCCATAATAGCATGTCCCCTGCTCCGGAGAGACATTCACGCGAATTAAAAAAAGAATATAGTACTGTTTACTCAGTGGTCTTAATTTACATACTATGTCACAAAAAATTCTCAATACAAAGTACTTTTTCCAATAGGAAATCCATTAAAAAATGTTGCTTTTCACACACATTTTCAGAGGTAATATCAATTAGGAGACCATGTGAGCGTTAGTAAAGATTAACAGTTAAGTAGAGCATCATATTCTTAAATTTAGTTTTGATCAATTTAATTTTAAGTAGAACTCTATTATTTTAGACAGCTTTATTAAGTAGACATAATTTTGGTTTATTTAAGAAAATAAAACTCACAGTTCAGAGAGGGGTTGTTTTTCACCCCCTCTGAACAATGTCGATCAAGAAGGCTCTTGGTTGAGCCTTCCTCCTAACAGATTTTGAAACAAACCTTAAGCTACCAGCCATAATAGCATGTCCCCTGCTCCGCAGAGACATTCCCGCGAATTAAAAAGAGAATATAGTAGTGTTTTCTCACTGGTCTTAATTTACATACTATGTCATACAAAAAATTCTTTAGTACTTTTATCCACATTTACTCAAACGTAATTACACGTGAGAACATTAATAAGAAATCCATCAAGAAATATATGCTTTTCACACACATTTTCATAGGTAATATCAATTAGGAGACCATGTGAGCGTTAGTAAAGATTAACAGTTAAGTAGAGCATCATATTCTTAAATTTAGTTTTGATCAATTTAATTTTAAGTAGAAGGCTATTATTTTAGATAGCTTTATCAAGTAAACCTAGTTTTGTAGTATTTAAGAAAATAAAACTCACAGTTCAGAGAGAGGTTGTTTTTCACCCCCTCTGAACAATGTCGATCAAGAAGGCTCTTGGTAGAGCCTTCTTCCTAACAGATTTTGAAACAAAGCTTAAGCTACCAGCCATAATAGCATGTCCCCTGCTCCGGAGAGACATTCACGCGAATTAAAAGAGAATATAGTAGTGTTTACTCACTGGTCTTAATTTACATACAATGTCACACGAAAAATTCTCAAAACAAAGTAATTTTATCCACATTTACTCTAACGTAATTACATGTGGAACATTAATAAGAAATCCATCAAGAAATGTTGCTTTTCACACACATTTTCAGAGGTAATATCATGTGAGCGTTAGTAAAGATTAACAGTTAACTAGAGCATCAAATTCTTAAATTTAGTTTTGATCAATTTAATTTTAAGTAGAAGGCTATTATTTTAGATAGCTTTATCAAGTAAACCTAGTTTTGTAGTATTTAAGAAAACAAAACTCTTAGTTCAGAGAGAGGTTGTCTTTCACCCCATCTGAACAATGTAGATCAAGAAAGCTCTTAATACAGCCTTCTTCCCCACCGATTTTGAAACAAAGCTTAAGCTACCAGTCATGTGTTTAAGCTAACACATTTTTACTTCCTTTTACGTAGTAAAGGAAGTATTGTGATCGCGAAAAAAAAAAATCACTCAAATTTGAGTCTAAATTTTGATTTTGCTCACCCCCGAATGAAAATTCCTTAGTTTTTTTGACCTGTCAGCACGTGCATATGTACCTACCAACATATAAACAGCCGAAATTTTTTTTTCAACCACCCCCGAGCTAATTACGACGAGTTTTCTCGTGACGTCTGTATGTACGTGTGTGCGTATGTGGGTCGCATAACTCAAAAACTATACGCCGTAGAAGCTTCTAGTTTGATATGTAGGCTCTGAGGATGGTCTAGTTGTGCACCTCCCCTTGTGGTTGCATTTGAATGTTCCCAAGGGAGTGTTTTACCCCTTTTTTGGGGTAAATCAGTGTTAATTTCAATGCAGACTCAAGTGATATGAATTGGCGCGACTACTTGGCCATATGTCGCCAAGCTTTTGGTCTCCAAGTGTTTGACGCCAACTTGGCGACATATCGCCAAGTTGGCGACAAATTTGGCGAAAAAAATATTTTTTTTGAATTTGGGTTCAACTTGGCGCTATTGGCGATATTTTGCGAAAAATTCACTGAATGATATTAAAATCAGCAATATTTAGAAAATTAATGCAAAATATTTTTTGCATTATTTCGTGGCAGATTAGGGGAGTAAATATTTGAATTGTTACCTTGCTCACTCCAAGCAGTTTTTTTAACACTTAAGGCAACTACTAAGAAATTTACACGTAAAAGGAAGTAGTGTGGGGTCCATACCAGATTTTTTATCACAATATGAGTACACCATAGATCATTTTTACGATGTATAGGTTACCGCGAAAGACTGAAATTAGAGTAAAATCAGTTTTACACTGATGACATTTGTAAATGAAAGCCGACATTCACTGGATGTTTTTAACATTTATCATATTATAGCACTTCTGACGTTTACATGCTTTTTATTTCGTTAAAATAAATCAAGAACAGTTACATGCCATCGTAATACACAATATTCAGGTAAATGTTCAATACAACTCATGGATATCGCAATTCATGGATCTCACAATTAAATTACAATGGATCTTTACAGTTCAAAAACTTTAAATCTTTTCTTCAAGAAAAGATTTTCGTTATTGATACGTAGTTCATACATTTTATAGCATTCATTTGTACAGCTAAAAATATTTTTTGGTCTACAACACCACATGTATATACAGTAGGGTGGGGCGAAAAATAAAAAGTTTTTCAGATCAACTTCTAATAGTTGCCAAAAGTTGTCTTTGGTGATAGTTAGCTTTTGTGCAAAATTTGAGAAAAATCGGTTAATATCTTCAGGGGGCGCTGCGATCGCAAAGTTTTATCATAGCTTTTATCGGGATTTTATGGTTAAAATATGAAAAATAACGCCGTTAGCTAATCTCATTTCATTTTTTTTACTCATAAGATATATTCATGCATTCAAAGCATATGAAATAACTCACAAAAAATATTTTATATGATCTATTTATATTTCAAGCATTTAAAAAGAAACAAAAATGTGAAAAAAAGTGATTTTTTTAAAATATAAATATATCATATAAAATAATGTTTGTGAGTCATTTCATACGCTTTTAATGCATGAAAACATCTTTTGAGTAAAAAAAACGCAAAGAGACTAGCTAAAGGCATTCTTTTTGATATTTTAACCATAAAATCCATAACAAAGCTACGGTTAAACTTTGCGGTCGCAGCGCCCCCTGAAGATATTAACCGATTTTTCTCAAATTTTGCACAAAAGCTAACTATCACCAAAGACAACTTTTGGCAACTATTAGAAGTTGATCTGAAAAAAAATTTATTTTTCGCCCCACCCTAATATACAGCCATTTTTTTCGAGTGTAAGTAAGTATACTCTTTCACTGTAATTTCAGAATTAAAAAATACATAATTTAACTACAAATCATTTTTACTTTAATATGTTAATGTCAAATAATTATGACCCATGGTCTTTTTTCCTTCTTCCCAAAGTATTTTTTTGTTTCATTTAATCTTTTTGTTCTTTTTTTTAAATTTAGTAACACTACAGTTGTAAACCTAGTCTGGCAGCGTTATAATTCTGAGATTAGGATCTGGGTAGCTTCCACACTCCTTCCAAGTTAGGTTTGTCTCAACTACATTTTCTTAAACTTTATTTTCCCACACGTCGTCTAAAACTTTTCAAGATACATCTTTGAGAAAAAATATCAGTATGCGTAACCCACTTCAAAAAAAAAAAAAATGATAATCAAATTTCTCCAGCTATATTTTTTAAACACAAGAAAAATAGTTTCATGTTCTTCAATTAACTCTCAAAATTTTTTTTCTACTAAACGGGGAAATGCTCTACTACACTGCAAGGTTTCTTGACAAAAACATCGCGATGTCAGCTTGACGTTAGCCTATGAAAAATGAGCTAGATAAAACGTCACAGCCTACTTGGCGAATTAGAGGAGATCGCTAACTGCTTGTGAGCTCTCATTGGCTCCGCCCGTAGTGACGTTCAGTGTCAACTTAAGTTGCTGTCTAGTATAGTCTCCGATCGGTAGGCGAAGTTAAAAAGTACGAGGTGACTAGTAGTGGTGGATTTACTGGTTTGGGGGACCGACGCAATATTTATGGGCCCCCTTGTCCATCCTGGAACTATGTAAAACTTTTATCATACGCATTTTTGACCCTTTTTAGGTTGCAACCCCTCGCAATTGCCTCAAATGAGAAAACTTATCTACATATGCTTCTATCGCAACTTGTGATTGGGAAAAATATAAATTGAATTCAAGTCAAAAAAATTAAAATCCTTTTTTTTGCGTCGCAAACAAGCTCACTCTATCAGCCTTAAAATAGGAAAATAACGACGTTTTTGAACTATACAGATTTATGTTAAATACATAATTTATTTTATGCAGAATCAACAATTGCATTTTGTTTTGATTTCTTTATTAAATTGAAAGGTATTGAATATGAAAGCAAATTTTGTTGATTTGCATTGACAAAAAACACTATCAGTAGTCATCATCATAAACCTTTTAGCACCTAAAGGACTTTTAAGGGGTCTAGGGTGTCTTAAAAGCTGTCGCGAACACCAGAGTACAGACAATATTTCGAGTGATAACATGTTGCATATAAATATTCCAATGCATCCAATTTTTTGGCAGTATAATTTTAAAAGTTGGTTCTTTTTCTGGGACCCAACATTAATTTCACCTTTAGATAAAATATTTTGTAAAATAACAATAAAGTTATAAGAAAAAAATTCTGAATTTGTTACGGAACATCCCATTGCGCGCAAGATTCCTACCCAGTAAAAGGTGCTAGAACTTCAACATTGGTGTTAAAATAATGACAAACACCTATTTCAATTTTCCAAGCTGGTTTTAAACCAATCAAATACAAAAAAATATTTTTAACTCACTACAATCTAAAAATTTTAAAAATTTCAATCAAAATTTTAAAGATTTTCAAAAAAAAAATAATAATAAAACAAAATTTTTAAAAATACAAAGGTGGAAATTACTTATTACTGTATCAAGAAAATTCCTACCAAATTTCTCCAGAAAATCTGCATTACTTTTTGAAATATTGTGCGCGAAAGATAAAAAAATACAATCTGAGAAAAACGCGTTTAAAGTGTTTCTTTAAAGGAAAATGCTTCAAAATAACATTGAACTTACTTAAAAGCCTTCTAGAGTACGTCCCTCTCTCCTGTAACAATGTGCATACCTATGTTCATAACAAAAACAGGCAGATTTCTTTTCTTCAATTTTTGCAACCAGAAAACCTAACGATTCGGCTTAAAATGTGAACTGCTGCGATTTGAAAACAATATAGTTGAATCATTTGAAAAAAATTATCCAGACCAATACATCACTCATTCTAACGTATTACACATCATTAACTATTGTATAGTTAAAAAATGTTCAAAATTTAAAAAACAACACCTGAATTTTAGGACAATTTTGTGCACAAAAAGTTTTAAAATACAATCGGGCAGAGAAAATTGAAAGATGCTTTTTGAAATCCATGAACTAAAATTGAGGTTAACATGCTTAAAATCCTCCTGCAGTGTATGACTCTCCTTCTTTTAATAAATACGTCTTATTTTCTTTGAGTTTTCTCAATCTCTTGGCTCTTCGGGCTTCTTTTGATGCAGCAAGAACACGTTTTTCAGCGACCGCTATTCTCGCAAGATCGCCTTTTGCCAGAAGTGAACAAGTTTCCTCTTCTATTTGAAGTTCTAAGCTCTTCAAAACTTTGATGATGCTTTGCATTCCATCATTAAATATACATACAGCAAGATATGTTGCTATTTCCGCAATTTTAACTCCAGAACTGAAAATTTTGGGACAATATTTCCAGATAAGAGCATTTATAGACTCATTTGCATTTTGGGTCCGGCCGCCTAAACACCTCCTCAGCAACTTTGGGTCTGAAAGGTCTGCAAAAATTGGCTTTATTTTGGCCATCACAGCTTTTGCAACAGTATTTTTATGTTTGAATTTGGTTTTATTCTGGGCTGCCAAATTAAATTTACACCAAGTGTCAGGACCGACGGGGCAGAAGGAGTGCATCGGCTCTGCATCTGAACTGGCATAATGAGTCCAAATTGCCCAAATAGCTGTTCGCATGGATTCATAGCTATCTGGATTTGCTCGTATGGCATTTCCATAATGAATAGTCATTTTTTTAATGAGGTCATCGGTAAGACGACCCTTACCGCCTATGGTTTTGCCATCGGAAAGTTTTTCTCCATTCTTTAATTTTCGCAATCTGGTGCCAAGTCTTTTTTGCACATGACCTACACATTCTGTTTTTGAGATAACAACATTTTCTCCATATGGCTTTCTATCACAAATAGCTTTAAAAGTTGAACTGTCCCCGTCTCCAATATATTCAGTATATTTTACGCCATGATCTTCTTCAGACCTACAGAACATTTTTATCATCCCTTTTACTTCCATTTGTCCCGCAGAGCCATAGTGGTTTCTCCGGCAAGAAGGTTTGTGCCTAACATACCACTTTTTAAATTCGGGACCAACCTTCGGACCTTTATATGAACTGCAAATTTTACAGAATGAGGATAAAACTTCAGCTGCAAGAACTTTTCCCGTTTCACCACCAATCAGCGTGCATGCGCCTATAAGC
Source organism: Uloborus plumipes (assembly GCA_038373865.1). NCBI lineage: Eukaryota > Metazoa > Arthropoda > Arachnida > Araneae > Uloboridae > Uloborus > Uloborus plumipes. The sequence continues at coordinate 53,994 of JAXGGA010003188.1, read as the reverse complement.
GATGAATGTCCCGGGTCTTCCAGGTCCGTCTCCGCTGACAGTTATGCAGTTTTCATTTCCGGTCAAAGTGTTTTCTTCTGCAGTGGCATCCTTCATACTTTGCAGTGCTACCTCTTTAGTTGCCACTGCAATTCTGTCGTTTATCACATCGTAACTTTTACGGTCAATGGGCTTGGGAAGACTCATAACTAAACAAAATGTTTCTAACGAGTTGTGACCAGCACCAATGCTTCGCATAGCTAGCACAGCTCTGCGATTGATTTCAGGAGTGTTCTTTCTTGGACCAAGCATGGAACAAGAAGCGAAAGTACATCTGTTCTCACACTGTACACAGCTGATTTCAAAACGAGATGACAAACCTTGAGTTGAATTTTCAGTGAAATTTAATTTACTGTGACAACTATTGCAGCATGCAATCTCCAATAGTTTGGATGAAAAAAGTTCCAAATCAACGATTCTATACCCTTGAAATTGCAGTCAGTTTCAAGCAAATTATTTTTCAACACTTCTTCATCGTATTTTATTTTTTGCTCATAGAGCTCCTATTTTCATTTTTTGGGGATTTAGAATCAATCTTTCTATATTGATTACCCTTAAATCTTAGCTTCTTTTTCCTTTTACCTGAAGCTCGCTTGGGAGGCATATTTAAAGCACTTGAAAGCAATAAAAATAGCAATAAAATCGAAAAAAGAATACTCAATTTTCAAAAACAACCACTGATCTCAATAACACAACGACAGAAAAACCACGATGTAAACAAACGGCGAGTGAAGGAAGTAATAAGTTGAGTAGTTTGGCTTCTACTGAAAGTTTATCTTTTTTAAAAAAATAATAAAGGCTTGCTTGTAGAGGAGTAATCTCAAATTGAAAAATGCAAACAAGGAAAAAGGGGCGTGTCAGTGTCCATTTAAATTCCGATTTTAGAATAGTTGTTTCACATTTTTCGCTGTAAGTCTGAAAGTTTTGGGTTTAAACAAAAAAGTTTGGTACCAAAATACTCGCATTGCAAAAAACACTATCAGTAATCATCATCATAAACCTTTTAGCACCTAAAGGACTCATAAAACATTTTGATCCAGGAAAAGTTTGTCCTGCCTGATAGAGCAATTCCGTTTTCGTCCAAAAGATTTCTAAATCGATTCTATCCCAATATACTACGATATGTCATCAAGTTAAGCCTCAATTTGTGGAAATTGGTAACACTAACTCCCCTCTTTTCTCATGCAGTTTCACATCTGGATTACTTTACGCTGGGACCTAATAGTATTGAAACAAGTCAAAAGATAGTAAGGTAGTACGACTGGAAAATGAAAACAGCCCAGTAAATATGTTTACTTATTTTTTTTTTTTTTGTACAGAAGGATTTACTCCCTTAACGATCAGTTAAGTTTCTAGAAAAGTCATAAAAAATGACTATTTTTTATCACTGAAAATTATATGGAAGTACGTGTATGGACAACAAATACATTGATATTTACTTATCAATTTGTTTTTAGCTTGAAATTAAAAAAAAATATTTTTTAAAGAAAAAGCTAGCTTAGAGGGTTACTTTGACTTACTGCTGGTTTTATAGAAAGCAAGGAAAATTAAAAAGTTTTAAACATTAAAAAATAATTCTATTAAATATCCTAATGCTGCTTATCCAATGTTTAAGATAAGTGAAATGTTTTCGGGCAAAAGAAATGAATTAGTTCTTATTCCTATTGGTGCGTTTTTAAGTTAACTCTTCAGGACGGAAATGTCGCGGAAGCGAGAAATCAAGAGCGGAAACTGAGCCCGTGATTTTGACGGGAGCAAGAGGAAAGGGGGTTAAGCATTTTTTTTATTTTTGATGAATTGGTTACAGCAGAGGAAACTAAATGAACTTTGAAAGGTAATTTATTCATTTCCGTAGTTGGAAATTATTTTGATCGCAGTTTCGATGTCAGAATTTCCTCTAATAGGGGATGTTCATAACAGGCCTTACAAGCATACATTGAAACATACCAGAATTGAAAGCATTTTTAACCCTTTATGCCTGGAATTAATTTGTGGGCGAATGTATATTTTTTTTTCTTAGTTTCAAATACATAAAATAACATGTGTACAGGGTCTAAAAATTGACAATCACCAGGGCTTAGCCCCTAGAACAGATAATAGGATCTAAAATCTTTTTCCGATCGCTGAAGCCAACTGTCGTCCTCCCAGCAAAGTACAAGGACTGGTACTTTCAAGTACCACAGTAGGATTCCAGCCATATTGGATTCTTAATACAGTGAACTCTCACTTATGCGCCGGTCCAAGGGACCACCAGAAAAAGGCGCATAAGTGAGAGAGACGCATAAGTGAACAAGCCTATTTAAAGGTCTAAAACGCAACATAAGTTCTAAGGAAAGCATGAATAAATATGTTTCTATAGAAAAGGGATATATTACTACGGTTTGGCAATTATTGTAACGTAAAAACAATGATAAAGATAAAACAAAAATTGTAGCACACCTAATCACAAACTGTTCCCTTTAAAACGATTCATAATAGATAACTGTCCCTCTCCAAACTCTAGTTCATGCGGAAAAAATGCCTTCTGTGAGCAATAAAGGCGGAAGATTAAAGATGAAAGTGAAGAAACATGCTTATTTTTTAAAGAAAATAAATTATTTTACATTTTACAAAAAAATCGGCGTATAAGTGAAATATTCATGTTTAGAGCGACGCTCAAACGAATGAAATTATCTTTATTTCGTTAGGAATGTGTAGGGATCAATGATCGCCATGAAAGCTGAGAGCGATGTATAAGTGAGAGTTCACTGTACTAAATTGAATGTAAGCGGTTCTGAGTACCGTCAGGGCTTAAGATTTAACCTTTCACTCGAGCGGCGCCCGGCCAATTCGAAGTGGCAACTCGATCGGCGCTGCTGCGGCGCCCGAGTGTTTTAAAACTTTAAATCGAACTACGCTGCTACGACGCTGTGGTCTTTTGTAACTGGATCTCCTTATTTACAATATGCGATAAGATAGTTTTCTCGAAAGTACTTTCGTGGACTAGGTTCTGCTTACATTGTAGCCAAATCTTAGCTCAATTTAGTTAGTCTCAGCGTAGCATTCGCTTGAAACAGTCTTGGCAGTAATTACAGTATCTAAAAAGTATTTGAACCCTAAAATTATGGAGGAAGATCAGATCAGCTCGAGTTCGGACGAATTCGATTTTGCCGCTTTGGATGATGAACTTACATCGATTTCCGACGGATTACGTCGCGAAACGAAAGAATCCAGTGGTGAAGACAGTGAGTGATACAATAACAGGTGTAAGACGACGGAAAATTAGAATTATAGAGAGCGACAGTGAAGCTGAAAGTGATGTTGAAAGAGAAACTGTGGAAGGTGCAAGCAGTTCAACATGGGAACTTTGCGGAGACTACGACGAAGTGCCGTCAAATGTACAATTTATACCTGGCCAAAATCCCACAGCAACACGAATAGTTTCTGACTTAAAACAACCAATAGATTTTTTTAAACTGTTTTTCACTAATGATCATATATGTTTGTTTGTTCATAAATGTTTTTCAATTACTTGTAATGTGTTCGCCGAATTTGGCCGAAATCGTCTCGAGTTGCTGGTTCGCGCAAGCGAAAAAGGCCTCGAGTGCAAAGGGTTAAAACGAAGATTCGAAGCGGCTGTTAACACCTAATCGCCTGATAAACTGCTAACAAACAGGTGGTCCATTTTCTATCATTACCCGGTTAAGTTAGCTTTGAAAGAAGGGTAAAGTAAAAATTACGACATTTCAATAGTTATCAAGCAAAACGGGTCAAAGTGATATTTCAAAATATTAACAAAATACGTTTATACTAGAGATGCACCGATTAATCGGCAGTATTGACCACAGGATATGAAACACTAGAATCACTCAATTCAAGTGGTCAAAGTTTTTATGAGTGATTAATGCTTTTAAGAATAGTAAAATAAAAATCAACTTACGATTCTAAACGAGGCGAGTATTTTCACGATTAAGGGCAGTCAACTTACAGAGTCATATTATATATTGCCAGTTATGGTTTAAGAAGATGAAACTGAATAGATGACACACATCAAAATTATTGAATATCAATCTGCTTGCTGCATTTAAAAAATTCTTTTACTTGCTTAAAATTGCGAAAAAAACAATGAAATACTTACCTCCGATTGCCTTTCTTAAGAAAAATATACCTCTGTGTGAAGGAATGCAATGTAAGAAACAGTAAAGCTGTTCTTTTTTCTCAGACTTGGAATGACCGCCATCTAAAAAGCAGCAAAGAAAAATGTTAAACAGGATAAAAGACAGACTAAAGAGACTAAGTAATACATGCCACATAACAATGTAATGAATGAGGGAGGTAATTAATAGGAAGGCATTAGACAACCTCCTAATATATATATATATATATATATATATATATATATATATATATATATATATATATATATATATATATATATATATATATATATATATATATATATATATATATATATATATATATATATATATATATGGCACGTGCCGTCAATGAATGCCATGGGTAGGCAGATGCGAAGAATTGTGGAATAATATATATCATTAAAAACGCATGAAATGTAAAAAGCAATAAAATAATGTGAATATGAAAGATGTTTACTCATTATGCAAATTATATACATATATGCTGGAATATTCGCCTGCATATATGTATATAATTTATAAACTATCTCATATCCATATTGGATACAGTTTCGACTTAATCCTACGAAAAAGCGGGATACAAAAAAGCACAAAACATTTGAAAATTACTATATTTTATGAAAAAGAAAACACGAAAGGGAGATAGCAAACTGCAAGTATTCAACAGTACTGTACGAAAGACGACCGTCAAGACGTCTAGACAATAGAAAAGTCACAGACTCCACAGGCATGGTTCTGCGCATGACGCAGTCAAGTTTCGGCGGAGAACAGAAGAAACCGCAAAGGCACTTTTCGGACAGCCTTTCGTCGCCGCTTTTCGAGCATTAGGGGAGAAAAGTGCGGGGCACGTGCACTTCCTGAGACGATGCATGGTAGAGATACAGTGGTCGAAAAGCAGCGGTTGTCGATGCTTTTTTAAGGAAGAAAAATGAAAATTTCTGTGTTTTTTCTACTATATTCGCTGTTTAATGCTTTTATATTTTCCAATCAGCGCATTATATGTCATTTAATGAAATTAAAAAATTGGTATGTTTTCTTCATGGGTAGGCACTGCCTACCTTGCCTACCCAGACGGCACGTCTGATATATATATAAACGAATGTGTATTTGTATATCGCTGTTCCGGAAGAACAGTGACGTAAATGCAAAAACTTCAATTTTACAGGAGAGTAAAAAAAACGATTTGCAGTTGTGTAAAACGTTTAATTGAAAAGGGTGTAAGTGACAGAAAATAATTATAATATATTGAGAGTATTGAAAATATACTTTACTCTCATTTACCAGGGGTTTGGATTTAATCACCCTAGCACACTAACCCCTAGCACACCCCCTAATCACAGCTCATATTTCGACCACGACGCAACTGCCCTCTGGCAGTTCTTAGTGGAAGTACAGTTACGACCATGTTCCCCTGCATATAGGACGTGTTTCTGATATTGTCTATGGACTTATTTGCATTTGACAAATTTTTTCAGTTACGTCATTGTTCTTCCGGAACGGCGATATGTTTGTTCCTTATAAAAATCCAGTTTTCGTCAGATTTTCAAATTTAGCACAGAGGTTCCTTGATGCACTAGAAATCACGTAGGCGGGGTTTTAAAATTTTAAAAAATCCAAAATGCTCAAAATTCAAATTTTGTCTCAAAATGTTCCTTTTCTTTCAATTTTTTGATAGAGTAATAGAGATAAGTCTTTGAGCATACAAATCGATAAAATTCAACACATTTAAATATGAGTATTTTCCAACAAAGATTACAATTAACAAATGAATTATCAATTTAAATCTCGCCTATTTCATTTTAGCATGAAATAAGTTAAAAACAATTATAACTCATTTTCTAATTACCTTGGAACATGGACACAAATATTGTATGATGCAGAAAAATTAGAGGTTTCAACAGATATTTAATTCTAATTTTTGCGAGCATTTTTAATAAGCACCTGGGCAACGCCAGGTAATAAGCTAGTTACTTAATAAAAAATAATCACTCATTAAACACTAAACGTACCGCTGCTACAACCATCAGATTTGTCGATGAACTAAATTAAAAATTAATCGAACACAAAATTTTGATGTTCGGTGTTTTGCTGAATTAAAAAGTTAACACATCTGCAAAAGCTGGCATCCCTCTGAGCGTCCATTTCCGCTTGTAAGTTGTATATCAGCAGTTTTATATCATCCTTGGTCAGACAGTTAAAAGAAAAATCTCTTATTTAGTTGGAACGAATGTTTCGTTGCATTGGTATTGTTGTAAAGGATGTTCACCGTAATTTGAATCGCATCCCGTTCATATCAGATCGAATTATTAGTAAAAATGCAAAACTATCTAGGACCATGACTAGGGTTAAAGTCAAACCCGTCATTTCGAATTTTTCCAGGGAGAAGGCAGGGAAAAAAAAAAAAAAAAAAAAGAGTTCGACAGCACCACCTCCAATAATTTGTGTACGTGGTTTTTTTATGTTTTTTATGTTAATTTACTTGAATATTATTATTATTATTTTTTTTTTTTTTTTGTTTCAGGCTTGACGATGATAATTGATATTTGAGTAATTTGTAGGCTTACTTTAAGCCCAGATATCAAAGCTAAGATCCTATTTGATGCAACAAAATATGTTCTTGTTCGCCTAGAATTGTCTTTTTAGCATTTAAGAGGGACGGTACGTATGACAAAAGCCGCTTTATAAACGCAATTTTCCATATTACTGATTTGTGTAAGTTATATTCACACCAAAAAATATGTAAAATGGCATTTTAAAATTTCCTGAGTTTGACCCTCGGAACTCTCCCTCCTTTACCAGGAGGGATAATCTGCCTCCAGACCTACGGAAATGTTAGGGCCTCTCCCCCCCCCCAGGAGCGCCCCAATGGGCGGTCACGAGAGGTCACTGTGACCTCCAAATAATTTCCATATTCGGCACATTTTCCTGACGATTCGGCAATTTGAAGAAAATAAATTGCAACATGAGGCTCTTTTTTCTTTTTTGTTTTTAGAATTGGTTTTTAACCTGTTAACTGGGTATGACGAAATATTTCGTCATACATAAAAGCCTACAGCAATGGGCATGACGAAATTTTTCGTATATTCTTATTGTGCATTTCAGTGTTTTATATATTTTTATTATTGTGTTGTATTATTTACATACTGAGATGTGAATTATTTGTGGTGTGATATTACTTATCGCTGCGAAAAAAAAGTCCCCAGTGTGAAACGAGTTGAGCAATAGCTAATTCCCCGGTTAACAGGTTAAAAGATGCCTAATGTTTTTTCTCACTAAATGTTATGCATGTACGTGATGTGTGTATGCTTGTATTTTATCATTTGGTAAAATTAGAACTTCATTTGGCAAATTGATAATTTTCCCCTCACAAAAATTTTAGTTCGGGGTGCCCCTGCTCCCTCCTAATATTTTTTGCAAATCAGTCCCCCTATATACAGGGGGTCCACTCCTATCGTGGCCCAATAGCTAATTTTTTAACCGTTACAGATAAGCATATAGTTCATTTAGGAAAAAAACTCCAAATTACGAAAGAAATTTTGGGTCTATTCAATCTTTTTCAAAAAATCAAATTTTGAAAAAGTTACGAAATTTAAATTTTTATACAGACCCCCAGTCTTATCAATCATCTTTAGTAAAACATTCTTGACACTAACGTTTAAAACTAAAAAAAAATCACTCTTCTACCACAAAAATTGACAGAGTTATGACGTTTTGAAAAATCAAGATTTTGAAGGATTTTGCAAGCGAGTCATGAAATGATGACGTCATGAAATAATGCAAAATCTTGATTTTTCAAAACGTCATAACTCTGTCAATTTTTGTGGTAGAACAGTGATTTTTGTTTAGTTTTAAACGTTACAGTGTCAAGAATGTTTTACTAAATATGATTGATAGGACTGGGGGGCTGTATAAAAATTTAAATTTCGTAACTCTTTCAAAATTTGATTTTTTGAAAAACATTGAATAGACCCAAAATTCCTTTCGTAATTTGGAGATTTTTTCCTAAATAAACTATATACTTATCTCTAACGGTTTAGAAATCAGCTATTGGGCCACGACAGGAATGGACACCCTGTATATTCTTTGTAAATTATGCTGAAAACAGCAGAATCCATGCCCATATTTACGTGTATATTCATTAATTACTCAAAGCCAGAGGAGCAATTCACCCTCTCCCCAAATCCCACCAAAGACGGGCCTGACCGAACTTTTTAGGAGGAAATTTTACGGAATAAATCTCGGAATTTTGTCGAATGATAAAACGAAATAAAGGCACATTCCTTTATCGGATGTATGTTAAGAAATACAAAGTGCATTTTAAAAAGATTCAACTTAGAAGGCTCCAATTTTGCAGAACAATGAAGGAAAATTTCCCGAAAAAGGACATTTGGGAAGTCACAGAGACCTCCTACCGCGGCGTCTCTGCATGGAACTATTTTATCTGTCTCGAAATGAGATAATTTAAACACAAGTCCTGCATGCATTTACAACATTAACATTAACACTAGATTTCATAAGAAGTTATTTTGACTTCTTGTGCGATATTTTTATAACACATATTCAAACCGGAAAGAAAGGGGGGAGTTGGGGGGGGGGATATTAAATCTGCAGGGGGCATATTAAAACTGCTACAGAACACACTTTACAATGGTTATGTGCTGCAATCCGTTAATAACGAATTGAAATAATACCAAGGTACTAATTGAACACTATTATTTGGTGCACGCTTATGAACACGCTTTTTTGGACCGTCCTTTTAAAAGGACGCTAGGCATTAATGGGTTAATATGTTTAAAGCAGTAAGTCACAGCCCCTAAGCCAGGGCTAAGGTAGAAACATGCACTACACCGCCAAATCGGTTATTCCATCCAAGGACTGCAGTTTCGTGCTTACTGGCACTCGCCAGCCTGGAATAAGGATAACCGAGTTGGCGGTGTACTGCTTATATTCATATTTTGATTAACAAGTCATAACATTCGAAGAAATTGCGTCAAATGCGAATATGCATTAAGTTAATGGAAAGTTAATTTATTTCTGTTGTTATTCCCCCTGCCCGGAGCAATAGCGATACCCCAGTTACCATAAAGACCGCTCAAGAGCGAGAACCACCCAATAAATCCAAAAGACCCGCAAAAGAGCCCCTTCTTAAAAATTTCAATGCCATAGTTGACTATCTTAATTATTTTGCCACAATTTGATACACTGTTGTCCAAAAGTAAATCATTAAGGTTAAGTTAAGTAAAAAAATTTTTAGCTTTAACTTGAAAGTACAATGTTTTGAGAATATACTGTGAAAATTTCGGACAGAAATTCGAAATATTTCGGGAGTTAGAACGAGTGTCCTAGAGCGCCTCAGAGTCTAACCTTTAAAATAGTAGTCTGGTAACTTGGATTCAAAAAATTGAATTATTTTTTTTACTTAATTTGAAAGTAGTCTTAAGAATGTACTGTAAAAAATTTCAGACAGAAATTCGAAATATTTCGGGAGTTAATGGGTTTTCTAGAGCGTCTCGGAGTTTGTTGTTGAACTTTAAACGCGTTTTTCTCAAGACATTGTTTTTCTGGTCGGCCCGGGTCCTAACTTTTTTTCTACTGAACCGATTGCTTTCAAATTTTAACAGGCTGTTCTACACACTTATAGTTCTCGTCGGTACTAAAGAGAATTTTTTTTTCACCCCTAACTTTTTATTTTACAACCCTTTCTTTGCTAAAATAAAAGGACTTTTTTTTTTTTTAAAGTCCGCCATTTTGTTATTTACCCTTGAAATTTAACTTCAGTAGTTCCGACCAGAATGACATGTCTATAGATTAAGAATAATCAAGAATATTTTATTTCAGATAACATCAAGAGCCAAAATCACCCGGGCCACCCACGTGCATTTTTCTTGAGGTTCCAACTTCGAGTGACAATAATAGTAGTAATAAACTATTAAATTTTTTCAAATAAATTGTTTTCTATATTTTCAATATATAAATAAAAACACTCTTGATATTCAAGATAATTCATTTTTATTTTCCCATAAAAAACCACCCTCCAAAAAAAACCATGAAAATAGGCATGAGTTACCAAACTACTGCATTATAAGTGCATGTAACCTTAGCGGACATTCAAAAGTTTTGAAAATCAAATAGAAATCAGTTAGATTTTTGAAATATAATTTAACCTTCATATTACTTTTATATTTGTCAATAACGTGACTTTTATAGTTTAAAAATTTCTCAGAAAGACTTCAAATTTCGAGGTAAGCAAAATTTAAGCACAGTTTAACTCTAGAAGAGCATTTTTTAGTTTTTTTAAACTGTATGATAAGTCATTTCACAAGCAAGTGCATAAAATTTAGATAGAAATTAGTTAGATTTTTGAAATATAATTTAACCTTCATGTTACTTTTACATTTGTTAATAACGTGACTTTTACAGTTTAAAAATTTCTCAGAACGACTTCAGATTTCGAGTTAAGCGAAGTTTAAGCACAGTTTAACTCTAAAAGCGTATTTTTTAGTTTTTTTTTAAAACTATATGTTAAATCATTTCACAATCACGTGCGTACCCAGGATTTGGCAGGAGTGGCTCTTGCCACGGGAGCAGCTGCCAGGGGGGAGGCATTTCGACCGAGTAAAAAAGAAAAATGTTGAAGAAAAAATCCAATTAAAAAAAATTATGTAAGAAAAAAAAACACTCGTAAGAACAAGCGCTAGATGGAAAAATGAAACAATTGTAAATTCTCAAACAAAAAAATAAAAATAAAATAAAATTCCAGTTTCACCAAATGATAATTATACGAGCAAGCACACATAATCATTAACATGCTAGGGATGTTAATGATTAGGATGATTATTTTTAATACTACCAATTCCACTAGATCACTTTTTTTTTACAGTTCCAATTTTAGAATTACTAATGCTAATTACTTTTGAGAGAAATTTTTTCCCCATTTTCTTAATTTTCTCAAAATAATTTCATAATTTTATCCAATTTCTTTGAACAAAGTTTCATATTATTAATACAGTTGCTTTAACTCCTAACAAAATTAACACATGCAAACAAAACATGAAAATTTCTTTAACAGCTGCTAAAATTTACAAAAATTAATTTTAAGTTAAAACTTTCCCATTTATTAGAGTTCTTGCTATTTTTTTAATTCGAGTCCTTTATTTTTTTGTGAAAATAGTTAACCTGAAAGTACTACGGCGAGAAAAATATCCACACATTAAAAATGTTACAACATTGACTAGATTCATTCGAAATAGGAAAACTAATTTATTAAAACATTTATATTAACTGTGAGAATTACTTTTTGATATTTCATTCTTTGAATAATTTATTTTATTTTTAATCACTAACTACCCTTTCACACTACATGTTCTACTTATATTTGCAAAATTTACTTATTTCTTGTTTAAACATTTATTCACGGTGGTTTCTTGTTTAAGGCATACTTACAGTAATTGCAGGTTTCTTGGGCCATTTGATCGGCAAAATTTGAATAATTATAAATAAAATGAAATACTTGTTTTTTTTTCATTCCAATTCAAAAAGTTGAGGAATTTTATCATTCCTAATAGTGGCATTTGAAAGTGGCACATCAGGTAAGAGGGCTACCCTTTAATATTCTATTCAGTTTAACGCTGTGTCTGAACTGTTTGGTTTGATTTTACTCGGTACACTTTCACACTAGACCACACTGCAACGTTTCATGATAAAAACATCGTAACGTCAGCGTGACGTTAGCCTATAAAAAACGAGCTAGATAAAACGTCACATCCTACTTGGCGAATTAGAGGAGATCGCTGACTGCTTGTGAGCTCTTATTGGCTCCGCCCGTAGTGACGTTCAGTGTCAAGTTAAGTTGCTGTCTAGTACACGCGTTATAGTGAGGATTGCAAAAAATAACATTTATTTACTGTTAATAAAATTATTCATCATAGTTTCTTGGTGAATTTTTTCTTTAAAAAATATTTGAAAATGTTTTTATCACCGATTAATCAGCAATATATTGCCAATTATTAATAATCGGCAGAGTGGCCAATTATGGTCGATTAATCAGTACTACCGATTACTCTGTGCACGCCTAGTGCATACATAACATCTGATGAGAAGGAACATAGGGCATCATAAAAAAAACGAAGATATCGAAGTTTTAGTATTGTCTGTCGAATTTTCCGAATGGGGAAATTTTTCGGAAGTCACAGAGACCTCCCGTGACCTTTCACTGAGACGGCCTTTAGAGGGGCGCTGTTTCTTAAGATCGTCACGGCCACAGAATCCCAGAGGAAGCTACTGTTTATAAACGAAATTAAGGAGTCTAAAATGTTAAAAAGTTGCCAGAATTTCACTATTTCTAAGACACTTATAAAAATAAAATAAAAGAAAAATACGCATCAAATAAAAACTGAACTTAACACAAGCAATCAAAACACATTAAACAGAGTGAATACTCCAGACATGTTTGAGGTCATCGTAATAGAAATAAATGACTCATCTTTAATACAATTCAAGGGTATGAGGTAGGAAAATGAAGCCCCCCCCCCCACGAATGATTGTTTTAAGGTAGTAGTCTGGTAACTTATGCCTATTTTCATGACTTTTTTGGAGGGTGGTTTTTTTATAGGAAAAAAAATGAATTATCTTGAATATTAAGAGTGATTTTATTTACATACTAGCTTAATACCCGGCGTTGCCCGGTTGCTTATTAATACAACATAGCATTCAGGGAAAAAAAGTTTGAAAGAGTTCTATTCATATGGGTATAAAATAATTTGCATCAATCTGTCTCTTAGGCGACTTTGAAAAAAACTAAAATATTACAGAAAGTTAAACGTTTACAGAAAAATAGTCTTATCAAAAGGTGAAAATTAAATATAAATGTTGTCTGTACTTTGCCGCGTCCACTGGTATGAAATATATGCACATGGAAGTGAAAAAATTGCATCAATTTCACCCGCCAAATTTAAAATATTAACTTTTTTCTATTAATTGTTCCCACCTACAAAGTAAAAATTATTATAACTCAGAAATAAATCTATTTCTCGTTCTGAAGGCTTATCTCCATTACAGACGCAACTGTCGTCGCATTGCAAATTTGAAATTCAAATCCGTGGTTCTTTTTATAAAGTCCACATGAATTATGATTGTTTTTTACTTATTTCAATGCTAAAAGGAAATAGGTGAGCCTTAAATTGAAAATTCATTACTTTAATCGTAATCATTGTTGGAAAATACTCATATTTAAAAATCTTAAATTTCATCAATTTGAATGCTAAAAGGCCTATCTCGATTACAATATAAATAGGCTAGATTCCTATAAAAGGGTCATTTGACAAAAAATTTAAATTTGAGCTTTTTAGATTTTCTAAAATTTCAAGACCCCGCCTATTAGAATTCTAGGGTATCAAGGAACCTCTGTGTCAAGTTTGATGAAAATCTGACGCAAACTGGATTTGTATAGAGAACAAGTACATATACATACACTCATTTTTATAGATATAGATTGAAAATGTAAAAAAAAAAATTGAAAAAATTTAGTAGTTTATTACTATTTTTATTGTCACTCGAAGTTGGAACTTCAAAAAAAAAAAATGCACGTGGGTGCCCGGGTGATTTTGGCTCTTGATGTTATTTGAAATCAAATATTCTTGATTATTCTTAATCTATAGACATGTCATTCTGGTCGGAACTACTGAAGTTAAATTTCAAGGGTAAATAACAAATGGCGGGCTTAGAAAAAAAAAAGTCCTTTTATTTTAGCAAAGAAAGGGTTGTAAAATAAAAAGTTAGGGGTGAAAAAATTCTCGTTAGTTCCGACGAGAACTATAAGTGTGTAGAACAGCGCCTATTCTAGCGGCCATGGGGAGAGGCGGGGGAGGAGGCTGGACCCCGTAGTTACGTTACTGAAGCTAAGGAGCATAAACCAACTACTGTACACAACAAAAATTATATTTTGAATTTAAGTGAATGAAACAATGTCACGAGAGAATACAAAATACGGTCTGTGAAAATACAAAATACGACCTGCAAAAATTCAATATTTCTCCGACTCATTTTATTCACGCAAAATTTATAAATAAATGAATGTGCGGAAAAAGTGAAGTCTGGTTTAGTAATATACGAATCAGTGTGTGAGGGTTTACTGCATCCCAACAAATACTCAATTGAAGGAAAGGAATAAATACAGAAAACTCCCGATTAGCCGCGGATACGCGAAAACTGGAAAATCCGAAAAATAGATGAATATACTGGTGCATCAGTAACGCACATAGACCTAGGCAGAGGTGCACCCCCCCCCCCAAGCTCAATGTCGCAAATTCCCCCCCCCCCAAAAAAAAAAATTTTTTCACAACCCTCTTGTGCTTTTTATTTTTATCTCTCTTTATTTTATTTTTTTTTAATATTATTTTCTTAATATTAATTTTTAAATATTAGTTATTCTTTTTTTATTTATTATTAATTTTCTAAGTACTAATTATGCGTAGAACAGAATCGCTTTTTTTTCTCTTCCAGACATTCCAAGCACATTCACACACACAAAATAAATTAATAATAATAAAGAAATAAAAAACTAATTTAAATTGAAAATGCTAATTATTGAATAATTTTTTATTAAAAAAAATCAGTAAATAATTTAAATAAATAAGTAAATAAATTAGTTTACCCCCCCCCCCCCAATTTTGATGGCGCAACTTCCAACTTGCGCCAAAATTCCCACCTGTGGGCACCCCTGGACCTAGGTGTGCCCCCCCCCCCCTCTCAGAAGAAAATCATCACACAACACATTTTCAGGGTAATTCATAGGGCTATTTTTCTGCATCTTGCGCCCTCAAACCTCATGTAGGGGGGCCTCAAACTAAAATTTTTGGAAGGGGGAAAATTATCAACTTACCGCATGAATTTCCAATTTCACCGAATGACAAAATACAAGCATGTACATATGTCGTATATGCATAATATTTACTGAGAAAAAAAATTAGGCATCTTTTGAAAAAAAATTCTAAAAACTAAAAAGAGCAACTAATCTCAATGTTGCTATTTTGTATTCGAATTGCCAAATCGTCAGCAAAATGTGATGAATACGGAAATTTCCCGGAAATTATTGGGAGGTCAGTGACCTCCTGTGACTTTTCCCGTCGGGGCGCTCCTGTTCTCATGCGCCACCCCCTGTACCATGGAGGCTTTATGTACGTCACGGCAATAGCAGAAAAAAGCAAAAACATTCACACATACATTTAAATTGTAGCTAAAAATGATGACATTGAATGTAAAAAATATCTTACAATGCTAAAAACAACCAATAACGCATTCAGCAAATCACCGTAAAAAAAAAGAAACCATAAGTGTGAATTAAATGCAGGTAATCCGAACCGCAGATAAACGGGAGTGAACTGTACAATACCGTAATCAGTCACAGGGACTTAACGCAATATCGGATTTAACTATGAAAAAACAATTCAGAATCAAACTCACCGGTTTTCCTGGTTTTTTAAACTGCGGAGAGGATTAAATATCCTTTGAAAAGTTTAGTCCAAACTCTAAGTATCCGATTACAATGCTGCATGCAGTCAAGTCCATTGCAGCGGGCGAGTTTAACTTACAACTAATAAAAAGACGAACTAAAACTCAAAAAAAAAAAAAAAAAAAACACCCAACGAGACATCCTCATTTGACACAAAAAACTTTCAAGTGACAAGTCTGGAAAAAGACTTTTTAAAAGTTCACGATAGCTCCTCACGAAACAACATGAAGTCATTTTCGCTGTCGAAAACAACGCAAACGCAATACGTAACTAACTTAATCGAAGAGCGAGAAGAGAAAATTCCCAGGCTTCCCCTCGCGAATTCTTGACCAATGAAATCCCGTCTTTGAACTTCTGAAGAGATCGTATGCAAATGAGTTCGCACGAGAAGCGAGAAATGTTCCTAGGTTCCTATGCTTAAAGGGTGTGTTCGAATAGGGCAACCGGTACAATTTGTTGATTGTTTTGATGATGTTAGGGGTAAGTGCGGTGAGTGTTTTTCCATACATGATCAGTTTAATAGTAATTCTTTGAAAAATTTTCTTACGAAATGGAACAAAATTTTTGTTGATTCCCTGACCCCCCTAAATGACAGGCCTGCATTCGTCATCCCGTAAGCTGTTAAATTTAACATTGTTGAATATGTACGAAAGGATGGCGTATTTTTTGAGAAAAAAAATCCCCTGCTCCTGCTGGTGCGACCCCCTCTCCCTCAGGTGGTACAGGTTCGCCTCTGATCCTCGGCAGGGCAGATTGTGGCACCCATGTAACACACACACACACACACACCACACACACACACACACGTACCTATCGCAATTCATCATTGCGAAAAACATAATTTGAATTCAATGTGCCAAAATTTATTTATTTGTTTTTGCAAATTTTTTAGCGAAATTTCGTGTAAAGTTTTGTTAAATAAGACAAGCCTAAATAAAAACTTGCAGACGTGTAACGGTCTCGAACTTTAGCAAACTCGTGGTAGAGAAACAGAAAAATTATATACGTCTTAACCAGGGACGTCATTTGAAGTTTTTCCGGGGGGGGGCAAAGGGTAAAAACACAATACAATTTCACCAGAAAACAACAAAAACCACGCCCACTTATATGTAAATAAATTGATTTCTCAAAGTCAGGGGGGGGGCAAATGACCACCCCCTGCCCCCTTAAATGACGGGCCTGGTCTTAACACTACTATCAGTTCAGGGGGTATAGGGGGAGAAATTAAAACAGGTAAATGCATTTACCTATTAAAATTAATAAGGATTTTCTTTTTCAAATTAACATGAAACAAGGAGTTAAAAGCCCAAGGCGTTTTTCAAACATTACAGTTTTCTCTCTCACCTAATGTTTTCCTTAAATAACCGACAGATTTTGATTTTTGTTAATGAAAACCCAACCTGTTTTGGATTTTTTCAATGAACTTGTACATTTCTGACTTTAACTAATGCACCAAACCACGGCCTGGATGTTTTGCATTTCATAACTTTCGCAAACCATAGCATTCAAAACAGTTTTCATCATACAAAACTTCATCAAAAGTAAGCAAATCAGAAATTGCTTACCTCTCTTTATGCTACGTTGCGTCTGTTCTTTGACGTCAGTAGGTCGGTTAATCCGTTCACTAAACTAAACATATCTAAATTATAAAATCGAATCACTCAGAGGCCTGAAAGAAGAACTAGACAAAACTTCATTTAACTAACTATATTACTATACTAGCTTAATACCCGGCGTTGCCCGGGTGCTTATTAATAAAACATAGCATTCAGGGAAAAAAAAGTTTGAAAGAGTTCTATTCATATGGGAATAAAATAATTTGCATCAATCTGTCTCTTAGGTACAAACTTTGAAAAAAACTAAAATATTACAGAAAGTTAAACGTTTACAGAAAAATAGTCTTATCAAAAGGTGAAAATTAAAGATAAATGTTGTCTGTGCTTTGCCGCGTCCACTGGCATGAAATATATGCACATGGAAGTGAAAAAATTGCATCAATTTCACCCGCCAAATTTAAAATATTAACTTTTCTCTATTAATTGTTCCCACCTACAAAGTATAAATTATTATAACTCAAAAATAAATCTATTTCTCGTTCTGAAGGCTTATCTCAATTACAGACGCAACTGTCGTCGCATTGCAAATTTGAAATTCAAATCCGTGGTTCTTTTTATAAAGTCCACATTAGAGCCGCTATATAGACAGGCCGACGCATCAAGATTAAGTTTCACCACTTTGGATCCAATTCCTTAACTTTTACTTTCAATTTTTCATTGTTGCGGAGTAGGGTTACCAGAAAAACGTTTTGGCACATTGCTAAGCTTTGCCAAATCCACGTGCCGCTAATAATTGCTCACAGTGAAAAATTACCAAAACGCGATTACTGGCCAGAAAAGACAACCACTCAAACACACAAACACGCGCTGGATCCAAAGTGGTGAAACTTAATCTTGATGCGCCGGCTCGTATATATAGGGGCCTTAGTCCACATGAATTATGATTGTTTTTTACTTATTTCAATGCTAAAAGGAAATAGGTGAGCCTTAAATTGAAAATTCAATACTTTAATCGTAATCATTTTTGGAAAATACACATATTTAAAAATCTTAAATTTCATCAATTTGAATGCTAAAAGGCCTATCTCGATTACAATATAAATAGGCTAGATTTCTATAAAAGTGTCATATTTTGACAAAAAATTTAAATTTGAGCTTTTTAGATTTTTTAAAATTTCAAGACCCCGCCTATGAGAATTCTAGGGCATCAAGGAACTTCTGTGTCAAGTTTGATGAAAATCTGACGCAAACTGTGGATTTGTATAGAGAACAAGTATATATATATACATACACTCATTTTTATAGATATAGATAATTACAAGATATTTACAATTTAAGATGAACATATTAGAAATTTCGACAAAGTATCAAGGAGTAATACCGCACAGTTCGCGGTTCGAAGCATCACTAACTCTCACCATCCAAAGTTCGGATAAGAAGTAATAATTCAGTTTCTAAGTGGATGACTCATCCAGCAGAAGAGGGAAAGGGGGGGGGGAGAGAAGATCGGCTGTTCGCCACAATAACGTAATATATAATTTTTAAATCATTTAACTGTTTTTTTTTACTAAAGTAGCGCTTCCCAACCTGTGGAACGCGTACCACTGGTGGCACAGGGCTCGCCAGTTGGTGGTACACGAAAAATAATCAGTAATGGCGGACATAAAAAATAAATGAATAAAACTGTACCGTAGAATTATTTTAAATATTAATATTATCGAACAAAGGTTTTAATGATGCACAATCTACCCAGGACGCACAAATAACCTTTAAACGTTTTATAAACGTTTTTAAGCGGTTGTCACAAGGTTAATAACCATTTTACAACCTCTAAGAAACGAAATGTGCTACTTGGGCTATGACCAAAAATCTGGAAATCAGTATAGTTTACTTGTTAGGATTCACGTTTACATTTAGCCGTTAGTGCCATCAGTAAATTTCAACAGATTATGTTCTTCGAAACAAACACAAGGGTGGAATTAAATTGGTGGAATTTCCCTCATTATATGATATGCATACATGACAACACCCTAAGAAATGTATGTATATTGCAAATAAATAAACACACTTGCAGTAAAGAAAAATTTCACGATCCGTAATCATTTTAACGAGGTGGTACAATTTAACACGTTGGGCAATCAACATGGATGCAAGTTTGGCGATGTATTCAAGACGTAAAATATTTTGAGCCCCCCTCCCCCCATGCGTACTTTATAAATGGTTTTTTATACTGTTAATTTTAAATTCCTCAATTTTTGAATATTTGGGCTCAATTTGGATTTTTTAAGCTTTTGATTTCTGTTACAATATGAGCCTTTTTTTAAGTGTAGCATTTCAAGCATTTTGTTGTGTGTGTAGCAAGGGGAGGGGGTCTCCTTCGCGTGTTTTCTAAATCGTTGTTCCGAAAACGTAAAATTGAATGAATGCCAACAATATGGAAGGGAGGGGGGTCCGGGGCTTCCCCACCCCGGAGTTTTTTTTTTTAAAGTAGGTCTTAAGTACGCGGTGTCGGCCATTCTGGTAACGTAAATAGAAAGAATTGGTTTCAGGGGTTTTCTTACAGTAACTTTCTCAAACTGTGGATTCCAAAATCGCAACACAGGCTGTCGCTAAAAATTTTAGAAAGAGGAGGGTTGTTGTATGTTCTCGGAATTTTTTTTTTGGAATTGTAGTTTCAAAAGTTGCAATGTATTTTCGTACATACGTCATCAAAAAAATTTCCGAAGAGTCTAGGAAAAAATCCAAGAAGCATAAAAAATGTAAGGAATTACCGCAAAACTAAACACGAATGTATTAAGAAACGAAAGTAACAAAACTACACGCATTTCAATAGCGAAATTTGCACTCATATTAATTCAGAATAGAAGCAACAATCAGCAAAAACCGTAACCGCAAAAGAAATGAATCTTTCAACGAGACCACACGTTGCAAAACTCGAAAATAAATGAAAACAGCCGTATCATTTTTCAAAACCTCACCGACTTCATTCGGATGAATATTAGGGATAGAGCGGTAGCCCCCCTCTTTTGCCTGGTCTCAAATGAACATAAAAATGGAAAATTTACGTCGAACGCCTTACAGGCGTTCGACCAATAGCAGCAGACTTATGAGGTTACTCATAGAAAAAGAGACAAAAACCAGGGAGATGCCAAAAAAGCAAAAATAAAGTTTAAACCAACGAGGTATACCAGCGATAGAGTGATGAATTGAGTATTAATTGTAAAATTACGTATCAAAAGTCAATTTTGCTCTTAGGAGCAATTCAGCAAATGGAGCGACGTGACTTGTTACTTCTTTTTTGTTTTTAGTTTTGCTCTGCTTAAAAAATATGCTGATGACGCTTTTGTTGCTTATTACGATCATGCTCCATAGCTGTGATGTGTCAGCTCATTAAGCGGTGCGACATTGACCCTTATGCGGCTCCGCAGCAGGACTATATCGTCGGTACTAGGGGTGCCCATCCCCCCCAAGCTCAACGGCGCAAATCCCCCCCCCCCCCACAAAACTTTTCCCAACCTTTTATTTTTATTTTTACCCCTCTTTTTTATTTTATTTATTTTTTTTAACATTATTTATTTATTTTGTTAAAATTACAACTATTATTTTTTGACATATTATTAATTTTTTTAAAGTACTAATTATGCGTAGAATAGAATTACTTTTTTCCCCTTCAAGACATTCCAAGCGCACACACACACAAAATAAATAAATAAATAAACAGTAATAATAAAGAAATAAAAGAAATAATTTAAATTAAAAAAAAGAATAATTTGAATTAAAAAAAACAATTAATAAATAATTTAAATAAATGAAGAAATTAGTTTAAAAATCCCCCCCCCCCGAAAATTTTGATGGCGCAACTTGCGCCAAAATCCCCTCTGTGGGCACCCCTGGTCGGCATCATGCTAAAATTAAGAATGCGAAAATTGGCACTTTTCGGGAGAGCCAAAACACTGAATATAACTTTTTCCCACCTGACGCGTTTGGTTATTTTCAAATTTTAAATTTTTATAGATATCTTTGAGAGTAAAACTAGCGTTCGAAGATATCATTTTACTTTTAATTATTTGTAAAATTCGAACATGAAAAAACGCGATTTTTCATATTCCTTATTTCTGTACCTCAGAACTAGACTAACGTAAGTCCATTTTTGTAACTTTTTAGGAGAAGGGAAAAAGCTATGGTCGGATGCATGCAAAGGATGGGATTCGCTCTTTTAGTGCTGCTAAATAATTGAAAGGAATTTGTTTTGTAAAATACCGTTCTCATGGGTCGATGCAGAATAAGATTCTACATACAAAACACAAATAAAGTGAAAATGGCCATTTTTGGACTTACGTCCTTCTGGTTCTGAGGTACAGATTTTAGCATGGTGCCCTGGGACGCCCCGAACTAAAATTTTTGGGAGGGGGGAAATTATCGATTTGCCGGATGAAGTTCCAATTTTACCGAATGATGAGATACAAGCATGCACACATATCGCACGTGCATAACATTTAGTGAGACAAAACATTAGGCATCTTTTAAAAAACAATTCTTATAAAACTAAAAAGAACAAATAATCTCAATTTTGTTATTTTGTCTTCAAATTGCCGAATCGGCAGCGAAATGTACCGAATACGGAAATTATTGGGCGGTCACAGTGACCTCCCATCGGGGAGCTCCTGATGGTGCCGACAATATTATACGCCAATTATTCTTTACTTCGGCTCGACCGATGGCATTTCTTGGCCGATGGGCCGATGCCGATTGCTCAAAGTTGGCCGATGGCCGATTTGTTTCCTCTTCCATCGGCCGATGGTAAAAAAAATCAAATGATTAGAAAAATAAATGTTTATAAGAGGTTTGATGGGTCATATATTCATTTCATTCTACTTCTTTTTCCGTCATTCAGATTTTGGGCCTAAATTTCTATTTTACTACCACTCGACAAAATTTATATCAGACAAAAAGAGAGGCGCAGAAAGTTGAGAACTCATTCGTACCATTTTTACTAAGTGTAGTCACGCAGATAGTTTCTTAGCTGTAATCCGATGTTCCAGATGTGCTTTTTACAAAAGTAAAAGTCTTATTTTTGATTAATCAATTTTAATTTCAATGCAGACTAATATCATAAATTGGTTACAACTGAGTGATATAATCGCAAAATGTTTTATAACAAACAAAGATGCAGCAAAGATGGCGAAAAAAATAAGATGCTGAATTCGGTATCGGCTGGGCGGTAGTTGACAAAGTCGATATTTGCAACATGAATGTTGTGGTAATTTTTAGTTCAGCCAAGTGTGGTAGTCTTTATTAAATTTCAAGTGTGACAATTTTTAGCAAAAGCGTATAGTGGAATAAATGCCGCAATAACCAGAGATTCTTGACACATGAATGTTTTTATTAACTTTAAATTATTAGTGTAATGCCATAAAGTTTATGTGTGACTGACTACCTATTCTATATATATACCAAGTGTGATAATTATTATTTATATTATCAATGTCAGTAATTAATCATTAAATATACTCAGAAAATGTCTTAGCCAAACAGAAAAATACAATACTTCACCGCTTTTATTGTCCCCAGGTTTTTTTTCGCTATCAACACCGATGCAAACATTTTAACATTCTCATTAACAATCTTTTTAAAACTAGCTTTCACGCTCAAAATTTAAATTCTGGTCCCGTAGCACGGGCTATGTTGCCAAAGTAAGAGTATGTTGTTATGACAATGGCTTAAACACAAAACTGCACCAACAAACACTCAGCCATTTGACTAAACAATGGTTTTGTTGGCGAGCTGTGAAGCTGAAGTATCGGCGGAGTTTTTAAATGTGGTGAACTTATCACCACAAATCTCTGTAAAACAGGAGTCACCTCCAGCAGGGTGTCACTCAGCGCAAACTACCCCTACCCTTCCCCAAAGTGATGCTATAGAGTTTGATTAGTTATGCCTAACTTAAAATATTAGAAGAAATTTCAGAAACGATACATTGATATTTTTCAAAATTGTTGAGTATATTTTGGGGTCACCCTCTGAAGGGGGTACAAACGACTCCCTCCCCTCAGAGTGGGTTGCATAGATCATACGATACTGGAGTTCAGAAGCTCTATAATACATTTTGGGTGTCATTCCCGGTAGGGTGTCCCATCCTTCAAGCGATGCTATAAGGTTTAATAGATTATGTATAAACATTGTGCGAAATTTCAGAAAGACAATAGTTATATTTTTCAAAAACGTTTTAAATACATTTCGGGTGTCACCCACCAGCAGGGTATCGCCGGGGGTGGACCGTCCCCTCTTAAGCGACGCTAGGTCATAAAAAAAACCTGTAATATATCAGGATTTAAATACAGTGAACTCTCCCTTATGCGCCGGCCCAAGGGGCCAACAGAAAAGGCGCATAAGAGAGAGAGACGCATAAGTGAACAAGCCTATTTAGGATTTAAAACGCAAGATAAGCTCTAAAAAAGGCATAAATAAGATTGTTTCTATAGAAAAAGGACATATTACTATGGTTTGGCAATTACTGTAACGTAACTACTATGATAAATAGAAAACAAAAATTGTAGCATACCTAATCACAAACTAATCATTTCAAATCAATGAATAATTGATAATTGTCAATCTCCGAACTCTAGTTTATGCGGAAACAATGCCTTTCGTGAGCAATAAAGGCCAAAGATTAAAGAGGAAATTGAAGAAACATGCTTATTTTTTTTTAAGAAAATTAATTTTTTTTTTTCATTTTACGAAAATTTCGGCGCATAAGTGAAATATTTATCTTAAGAGCGACGCATAAACGAATGATATTATCATTATTTTGCTATGGAATGTGCTGAGAGTTGAAAATGGTCGTATAAGTGAAAAAGGCGTATAAATAAGGCGGTGTATAAATGAGAGTTCACTGTATCTATGTTTTCCGAACTTCTTAACTGGGTTAAGGATCTTTA
Source organism: Uloborus plumipes (assembly GCA_038373865.1). Lineage (NCBI taxonomy): Eukaryota > Metazoa > Arthropoda > Arachnida > Araneae > Uloboridae > Uloborus > Uloborus plumipes. Next base: position 29,813 of record JAXGGA010003188.1, on the reverse strand, counting down.
CGTTTAGTAATCAAAAAGTAACGATTTCTTTTTCTATAGCAACAGCAAACTTGATTGAGGCTGCGTCAGTTCTGATTCGCCATAATTCCAAGGAAAATTTGAAAATTTTTGAAAAATAGTTCAAAAAACTGAAAAATACGCTTTTAGAGTTAGTCAAAATATTTTACATGATACTCTGATTTCCTTCTGATTTTCAAAACTATTGAATATCCGCTAAGTTTACATGCACTTATAATACATCAACATGTGAAGTAGTTTAGCCTTTAGTATTAATAATGGTGTTATTACTTTTATGTTTGCGAAGAACGTGAATTTTATTTCTTACTCAGAGTTACATACAAACAACTGAAACCCTTATAATACATCAACATGTAACAGGGGTGCCCATCCCCTCCAAGCTCAATGGCGCAAATTCCCCCCCCCCCCAAAAATTTTCTCAACCCTTTTGTGCTATTTATTTTAACCCCTCTTTTTTAGTTTATTTATATTTTTTAAATGATATTTATTTATTTTTTTCAATGTTATTTATTTATTTTTTAAATATTATTTATTTATTTTTTAAAACATTATTTATTTATTTTTTTAAATTATGACTATTGTTTTTTTATACATTATTAATTTTTTAGAAGTACTAATTATGTGAAGAATAGAATAGCTTTTTTCCTCTTCCAGACATTCCAAGCACACACACAAACACAAAATAAATAAATAAATAAAATAATAATAAAGAAATAAAAGAAATAATTTAAATAAAAAATAAATTCATGAATAATTTTTATTTTAAAAAAATCAGCAAATAATTTGAATTAAAAAGATAAATAATCAAATAATTTAAATAAATTAACTAGTTTTAAAAAATCCCCCCCCCCCAAAATTTTGATGGCGCACCTTGCGCCATAATCCCCCCCTGTCGGCACCCCTGACATGTAATATAGTTTATCCTTTAGTATTAATATTAGTATTAAATATATTTCTTTTATAGTTATAAAGAACGTGAATTTATCTTTTATTCGGAGTTACATATATACAAACAAACAAATCCACATGTGAAACTAACAACAGCGTATTAAAAATTCAAGGGGTTCCAAGAACCTAGGAAAAGTGTAATATCCAGGTACTTTTCTCAGGAGTCCGTCTATATCCTCCGCAAATTTAGACGATTTTTGATGATGTTAACCCATTAATGCCTAGCGTCCCTTCTTAGAGACGGTCCAAAAAGGGAAATGAACATTTCAACCAAATAATAGTTTCAATGAGTACCTTGGTATTGTTTCAATTCGTTATTAACAGATTGCAGCACATAACCATTGTAAAGTGTGTTCTATAGCAGTTTTAATATGATCTTTATCAAAAACTAGCTTAATACCCGGCGTTGCACGGGTGCTTATTAATACAACATAGCATTCAGGGAAAAAAAGTTTGAAACAGTTCTATTCATATGGGTATAAAATAATTTGCATCAATCTGTCTCTTAGGTACAAACTTTGAAAAAAACTAAAATATTACAGAAAGTTAAACGTTTACAGAAAAATAGTCTTATCAAAAGGTGAAAATAAAAGATAGATGTTGTCTGTGCTTTGCTGCGTCCACTGGCATGTAATATATGCACATGGAAGTGAAAAAATTGCATCAATTTCACCCACCAAATTTAAAATATTAACTTTTCTCTATTAATTGTTCCCACCTACAAAGTAAAAATTATTATAACTCAGAAATAAAACTATTTCTCGTTCTGAAGGCTTATCTCCATTACAGACGCAACTGTCGTCGCATTGCAAATTTGAAATTCAAATCCATGGTTCTTTTTATAAAGTCCACATGAATTATGATTGTTTTTTACTTATTTCAATGCTAAAAAGAAATAGGTGAGCCTTAAATTGAAAATTCATTACTTTAATCGTAATCATTGTTGGAAAATACTCATATTTAAAAATTTTAAATTTCATCAATTTGAATGCTAAAAGGCCTATCTCGATTACAATATAAATAGGCTAGATTCCTATAAAAGGGTCATTTTTTGACAAAAAATTTAAATTTGAGCTTTTTAGATTTTTTAAAATTTCAAGACCCCGCCTATGAGAATTCTAGGGCATCAAGGAACCTCTGTGTCAAGTTTGATGAAAATCTGACGTAAACTGTGGATTTGTATAGAGAACAAGTATATATACATACACTCATTTTTATAGTTATAGATGACATCCTTCACAATCTCCAGAAAAAAAGCTAAGTTTTTAAAGTTATTCCCAGCTTCCCAGTATATGTTGATTGCTGATTTTATTTCTTCTTATAAAATGTCTTTTTAAATATTATATCGTAGGCAGAAAAAAATTTAAGTAAAACAAGTATGTACTCTCTGAGATCTATCGTAACTTTTAAGGGACGGTTTTTGTTTCCTTAATAAAAAAATTATTTTTTACATAACATTTTTTTATTATTTTTCCTGTCCATTAAACACTGTTTGTAATCAGTTTACAAAATATCGTTGGAAAAAAAATGTCAGGCAGAAATGGGTTAAGGTCGGTTGCTCTTACGGAATCAGCTTTTCACGATAGTAAAAAAATTATTTTATCAATAAAATAAATCTTTGGACGATTTTCATACGTACAATTCAATTTTAAACAATACAGTCTGCTTAAGGTAGCGAAAGAATAGAAAATACTGTTATAAGTAGAAAATACTACTTTTCAAAAACATTTTTCCAGAAAAAATTTCGGACATTTTTTTATCTCTATTTTTTGAAAAGTTGAACAAGAAGATTTATTTTTATCCTTCTCATAGGGAATTAAATATTTTTCCAGCTGTAGTTGTAAGTTAGTTGAACACGTTCAAGGATAGGGGGACGAGGAGGGGGGAGTTATGACTCTAGTTTCGAAAATTTTTGCTGAAGCTGACCCCCTGCCGGCTCCTTACTTTTACATCACCAAAGACAGCATTAAACTCTTGAGAGTTCAATTTCAAGAATTTATCTGAAGTCTGAAGGTCAGAGGGACTCGAATACCGCTGATGATTCGCCGAATGTGACGTGATGCCGAAAAGCACGTTGCATCACTAGACGAAAACGGCAGGAAGTTCAAAGCTCGCGGGATTCGGCAAGAGAAAATTTTAAATCGTATAATCATAGGCGGACTTATGGGGGTGCCAGGGGGTGCCCCGCACCCCCAACATTTTGCTTAAGTTTTAAAAAATTAAATTAAACGTATTTCATCTGGAAACAGTTTGGAAAAGAAGTTGCATTTTTTCATGCAACTTAATTCTCTAGAAAGAAAACCCAAAAATACAACATATTATGTAGTTTACAGGTTCTCAAAGTCCAGACTTCACCGGACTCAAGGGCGGCGCAAAAGCAAGTTTTCGGAGGGGGGGGGGGCATTCTCTCTATCTTTCACTCTCTCATACATACATACGTGTGTGTGTGTGTGTGTGTGTGAAAGACTGAAACATGGTTAATGTCGACATTCTCCGGAATTAGAGAGATGAGATAACTACTTAATGAAAGTGTTTCGCCAAAGAACTTTTTCAACAATAATTTAAATACAAATGAAATTTCACAATTTTTAACAAAGAAGACAAGGTCAAAATTTTGATTTCCACAACATACAAACATGGAAATTGGTTTATCTCTATCTCTACTAATAATAAAGCTGAAAGTTTGTCTCTCTGTCTTTCCTTCTGTCTGTCTGTCTGTTTCGCGCGTAGCGCCAAAACCGTTCGGTCGATTTTCATGCCACTTGGTACAAAATTAGTTTGTAGCATGTAGTTTTGCACCTCGAAGCGATTTTTCGAAAATTCCATTTCGTTCTTTTTCTATTCGAATTCTTAGCGGAAATTCGATAAAATAGGGAAGAAATATTTTATACACATTTTCAAGTCTTATGTCATTCGAAAGCTTGAAATTTTCTGCACAAAATGAAGTTTTTTCGAAGTTTCTACGATCATCAGGAGAGCTGTAACAATTGTTTTTAGAATCCAGGAATTCAAGGCTTACCTTCAGTAAAGCAAGCCAAACGATTCTAAAATGGTTAATGAAATGAATTATTTTATCAACGGAAATCAACTTTTCATGCTGTTACTATGGTTACGTGTTCATACTTATTTTTGTTTCGTTCTTTTTCCAGGGTTGCCAGAAGTAGTATTTTTGATACTACGGTAGAATTTTTTCGGCCCAAATAAGGAGCGTAGTATTTTTCTGGCCACCCTGTTTCCAATATACTAATGACTTAATTAAAAGATTTGGCGGATTTTTTTTCCATTTTTATAGATTTCGCATTCCAGCAATATTGATTTTGGCAACGTTTAGAAACAGTAGTAGGAGCGTCTATCGCCCATTTAGCGAGAAAGGGGTACCCAAAGCACAAAGATTAACCAAATATCGTATAAATTGTGACATTGCAACGTTCTTTTTAAAGTGTTTCATTTCGGAAAATGTATTGTTTTGTTTTTAAAGCTGGGAAAGGAAACTTTCTTCTTCTTTCAAATTTTGGTAAGATTTCTGTTGGTTTCTGTGAGCAACAAAATTGTTCTTATTTTCTCTTTTGGCTTATTTTTGTGCATCTCCAGTTGGGGTTTCATTTGAATGTCACAAGGGGATGCTTTACCCCTTTTTTGGAGTTAATCAGTGTTAATTTCAATGCAGATGAATTGGCGCGACCACTTGGCGATATATCGCCAAGCCTTTGGTCGCGAAGTATTTGTCGCCAATTTGGCGACATATCGCCAAGTTGGCGAATTTGTTTTTTTTATTTGGACTCAATTTGGCGCTATTAGCGATATTTTGCCAATTTGGCGACAAATTTGCGATTTTTTTAAAAACTTTTTTTTGGGGGGGGGGGGGTTCAATTTGGCGCTATTGGTGATATTTTGCGAAAAATTCACTGAATGATGTTAAAATCGGCGATATTTTGGAGATTAATCATTGTAAAACATTTTTTTGCATTGTTTCGTGGCAAACTAGGGATATAAATGTTTGAATTGTTATCTTACTCCCTCCAAGCACTATTTTAGCACTTAAGGCATCTACTAAGAAATGTACACGTAAAAGGAAGTAGTGTAGGGCCCATACCAAATTTTTATATCATACTTTGAAGGAATTGTAGTTGAATTATAACTAAAATAGAGTATTTTTTCTGCTATATTAATTATTTTACAAATGAACTTTTAATTTTATACCACGGGCAAAGCCGTGCGGGTACCGCTAGTGAAAGTATATTTCATTTGACTTTCTGAAATAATGTTGCAACAATTTTGACCAGAAAATATTTCGAAATGGCAGTCCTAAAAATCCAATTGTAGGCCACTTTTGATGATATTATTAGGAAGAAATGAGGCTCCGAACTTCCTTGTGGAAATGTTTCGAAGCTGGAGCTCTAAAAATGTAATTTTCGACGATTATTGTTGATATCAGAGGAAATATTCGAGGACTCTCTCCCTGAGCAATTTTTCAAAATCGAAGTTTCATAAGCTCAATTTTAGATGATCTTTGATAATGTTAGAGGTATCGATCTTCAGGGGCGCTCCCTGGAACTTTTTAGAATTTTACGAGCTAAAAATGCAATTTTAGGCCACCTGTCATGACGTTAGGAGCAGAATTAGGTTTCGAAACTGTGCCCTGGAGAATTTTAAAAATTAAAAGTTCCAAGAATGCAATTTTAGATAAGCTTCGATGACGTTACAGGTAGGAAAGCTCAGAGGTACTTTCCAGGAAATTTTTCGAAATTGAAACTCTAAAATTTTAATTACAGGCCACATTTGCTGAAGTTAGGAAAATAGATGGGGTTCAGAATCCTCCATACCCTCGCCCGGAATTTGTTCGAACTTGAAGTTCTAGAAACTAATTGTAAGTCACCTTTGGTGCCATTGGGGAAGGGGTTGCATTTATTATTCTCCTCTGAAAAATCTTTAAAATTAGTTTTAGAAACGTAATTTTGCGGCTACTTTGTTGAAGTATAAGAGAAAGAGATTTAAGGACTCTTGGGCTTTGTTTTGATTGAGGGATTAAGATGTGCTTCCCTCTCCTCTTTTACTACGTCCCTAACATCTTTTATTTAATTGAAATGAAAAACTAGGGAAAAACATTCCTCAGAGTTTTTCTTTTCCACACTTAACTGACGGTTTCGGATAGAGAAATTTACAATGTCCAACCGAATATTTTTATTGATTTGTTTGTTTATTTTTTTATTTTATTTTTTGTGTATTTGAAACACAAAATTCTTTGTCCCCCAGTAAACTACATTCAACATTTTGGACTGCATTGGAGCTTTGCAGTGATACCTGAATTCTTGTTTTCCACTTAGTTTATTTCATTTGTGCCTATAACCTACCGTAATATTTTGCGAAAAATGACAACACGATCTCGGTGCCAAAGTTATTTTATATTCTTTTTCTTTTTCAGCCATGGAAAGTGAATTCTAAATACATTTTTAGTGTTATTAGGATATTAAAGAATCCAATTCGTTACGACATAAAAAAATAGTAATCTTGTTGCGCTTTGTGAGCCACCACGAGCCCACCACAAAGCGCAAAATATTGAACACAAAAAAATATTGAAGTTTCTCCTGAGTTGAAGCTGGTGATATGGTTAATGGAATTTTAAATAATAGAGCTCTATCTTCCTTTTCGGAAAATCTTACTTAACTGTCGGAGGGGGCCATGGCCTCCGCCACTGGACGAAGCCGCCACTGAACGAAGAGAGAAAAGTACTATTCGTGTAGCGCTTTGCTAGCTGTCACAGCGAACAGCTACATCAATATTCTGGTACTTTTTTAAACGAACTTTTAGTTTTGAAAGTAAATAAACTAAAAATATGTTACTGTCTGAATAATATTTTCGACAGGCTGAATGTGAAAAAATATTAGGGTCACCTGGGGCAATTCCTGGTCAAAAAGCATTAACATCCAATTATCACAAAATCTATCTAAGTTAGAGTTACAAATTTTGGTATGGAGGAAGCACATTGGGATGTCCATCGAATAAAATATTCATGCTATCAACAATACATAATGAACTTGAATAATTGTCGTTAATTAGTGACCAGGAATTACCCCAGAGATGGGGTAATTCCTGGTCACTTACGGGGCAATTATTGGTCACTCACATGATTGATGCAAATACATACATTTTGTAAGCACATTATTAATACGAGTTATTAAACTAATTAGATAAAGAATTTATTTATATATATAGCTAATTAAACACTGTATTTAGTTTTTTTAAGGAAGAATGCAATTCTTCCTTCAACATAATATCTTTACTTAATAAATATAATAACATAATATCTTTACTTAATAACATAATATCTTTACTTAATTTTTTCAACATAATATCTTTACTTAATAAAACTTAGCCAAAATACTTTTTTTACACTTTGTATGCAATAGCTACAGCTTTTATATCTGTTGTGAATGAATTTTCACCTACCAAATAAATAGGTCCATAAAAAATATGGTGCATATGCACCATACACACTGAGTACATGCTTCTGTCTGTTATGAACAGGTTAAGGTGAACAGTTAAGTGAATAGTACAATGCAGTTACAGTTAAGCATTTTTCTTAGTACAATTAAGAATAATTATTAAAATTTATAAAATAATTGGATGAAATTTAACAAAGAAAAATTCAGTATATTGTATACTTATCATTAATAGATATGAATGTTACATTGCGGTTACAGTTAACTTTGCAGTTAAGGTTATATATAGTTTAAATCAATGACATATGTCAATAATTGGCGAAATAATAATTCATAAATATTAAAAAAAGGACTGACCAGGAATTACCGCACTGACCAAGAATTACCCCAGTAACCAGGGGCATTATTTGGAGCCTTCCTGCAAATTATTCAAAACAATAATGGTAAATCCAAAACTATTTTTCAGTAACTGACATGGTACCTAATTAAACCAAAAAGAGAAAAAAGAAAAATATTCAGAAGTTTGAGTTTGATCACGATCTTTGTATAAATGTATCAAAACTAAGGCCAATCTTGTTTTACGAAATTTAACAAGCGATTTAAAAAATAATTTTTTTCTCAAACTAAGTACACAGTCAACTCATAATTAAGTAATGAATTGCAATGAAGATAGCTCAGAGTACCTCTGTGATTTGTTTCATTTTGCTGAAGGATTATTAAGACATAAAAAGGACTGTGACCAGGAATTACCCCAGAAACTTGCTGACCAGGAATTGCCTCGGGTGACCCCAAGGCCGTATCCAGAAAAAATTTTTGGGAGGGGCCCAGTTTCGCACATTGCCCAAACACACAGACATTTTTGTGTGTGCTATGAGTCTAATTTCTAGCTGACCCCCCCCCCCCCCCCACGATGTTTGATTTGTGTGTGTGTGTGTGTTTCATTTTTTTATTCTTATTATTTTCTTGAGAATTAAGAGAGATATGCAATGAGAACTTTTTTAAGTGTGGTAGAATATTCGTAATTTTAGGGGGTCCGGGGGTTTCTCCCCCGGGCAAATTTTTGAAAAAAAAATTTTAAAGTCTGCATTTTGAGGCCTTATATGGGGCAATTGGGACTTCAAAAACATGTTGGAAAAGTAGGCAAACAACAATGTCATAAATTTTCAGCATTCTTTTGCAAATTAAGATTAATCAAAGCATAAAAAAATGTTTAGTTCAACACATGATTAACATTAAGTGGCAGAGAGGAAGGACAAGGGAGGAGAAAAGATTAACACATTATCACTTGCTTACATCTGTTTCCACTTTTGTTACATAGTAGTTTTTGATCAGTTCTCCAACTCACCGACAGACACAGCAAGTAACATAAAATAACCAATTGCATAAAACACATAAAATTCTTTAAAAGAAATAGTGTAGATATTTAAAATATAATTAGTGAGAGAGTAACATTCGATGAGAAATAGGATTGAAGCACTTTTAAAGGAGTTTCAAAAAGGTATTTAATGATTTTCAAAGACTCTAGAACAGTTAAAATTCTTTAAAGCATTTCATTTGCACTTTTCAGTCTCTGACGTTTTAATAGTTGATTGGACAGTCTTACGAAATTGTTAAAACTTTGAAAGACACATCTTTTAAATATTAAAAATAGATATTAAAAAATACTTATAACGACAATTTCTTTTTCAATCACTAGTACTGCAGAAAACTAAAAAGAATACAGGTATTAGGGTAATATTTTTTCTCGTGCTTAACATATTAATAAAGGAACCAATTACAAAGTAACTTCTAAAATACTGAATTAGGTATTTAATGAACAGTCAGAAATGAAACATGTGAGTCACAAAAAATAATTTTTGAAAATATGCTACAAAAAATGCTGGAATATGATTTTTGCATTACGCAGAATATTTTTTTTAATCAAGGAACTGAGTTTCGCGCAACTTGATGCCCACCTCCCTCCATTTGTATTAGAAACTTTAAAATTCAAGGTTACAGCTACATTTAACAAAGTTTTCAAGGTTTTTAAGCATTTGTAAATGGAATTTTTTTAAAGTAACTTTTGTCTAATTGGTGAGCGTCCAACAAAGCAGAGGGTCTGTGAACGTATCCGTTTTTGTGTGGTCTTGTTGATTGAAGACGTGTTTAGCAATTAAAATCCCTCGAGGATTACAAATGCTTATAAATGGGGACCAACAAAGTACCCTCTTAATTGAATCAGGGCGCTGAGAAGCAATCTCAGCCTAGTCGGAAACTAGGGTCCCGACGATTAGGGGGTAAGAATCTAAATGGTATAAGTTTTGTAAGTTTTATGAGGGAGGGGGGGGCGCCAATCAAACTGACAAGTAGCTTGCTTTGAGCCTGAATTGATTTGGGAAAGAGAGCTGGAAGTGCTAATGATAGTTTTGTTTTTAAGTTTGTTTTGCAGCTAGTGAGAATCTGAATTGTCACTTTTTTTTTTGTACTTCTTCAAATTTTTACTCGTTTAATTGTTAAAAGGAAAAAAACACTTTTTTTTGCCATTTGAATTTTTTTTTTTTTTTTTTTTTGTGTTTTACATTATAAAAAATTTCGAGTTTCGGGGGGGGACCCGGGCCCGTCGGGCCCCCCCTCTGGATACGGCCTTGGGTGACCCTACTATTTGTTTCTACGGTAAAATTAATGGCACAATTAATAGAATTTTAAATATCTAGCCCTAGTCCTCATTTTTGAAATTTTTGGCCCCCGTGGTCCCCCCTGGAGCCGCAACTGCACGGATCCTCTCCTGAAAATTACTAACTTTACGCCCCCCCCCCCCAGGAGCCAAGAAAAGCTTGATTTGACAACTAAAACTTGATTTGATCGTCCCGGGAATTCCGGTGGAGGGGGGGGGCAGAAACCTCGGTTTGTTGCACCCCCAGAATTCACAGCCTAAGTCCGCCTATGCGTATAATATAGTCTGTGGGCCAAGTGCAAATATCGTTCAGGTTCGTTTACCAATCTTAGGGACTACGAGAACTTTCTTGTAATCTATTAATATTGATGTACTCAATCGAAAAATCCAATGTTCCCAAGCGGAACTTGTCTCATTAAGTTTTAATTAGTAATTGAAACACGAACTCTTTTCCTTAGCCTGGTCACTCTTTCACTAGAGACGTTGTCCGTAGGTGGCGCTATTGCACAAAATATTTGCAATCTAAAATTTTAATAAACAGTTTTTCAACAACAATTTTACTTTTTTATTCGATTTTACATTTCAAAATATATTAATACGTTTTGAATCACTCACTTTTCTCGCTGTGTGACTTAATATAAAATCAAAATCGAACATTGTATCAATCCGCCAGGCGTTTCAGATATTCTCATTCTTTATTTTCGATCAAAGAGCGCCAGTTCCCGCGGTTTCGTTTCGCGTCGCTGTCTTTTATGGCTTGATATCCCCTTTTGGCGATGTTTCACAAAGAGCAACTTTTAGTGGAACGACATTGTTGTATACCGTATTTTTTGCCGTATAAGACGCACCGTCTTATACGGCATAAATTTAAGATTAATTAAAATTGGGGGATTTAATTTAAAATTGGGTGTGTCTTACACGGCGAAAAATACGGTAATATTGCGTTTTTTACGCTGCTATTTTGAATAACGTTTGATTTTTCAAAATTTTAATTAAATCTTATAAAATTGAGTGTTTATTGTTTTTGCTACATAACTTGCAGTCGTGAAAGGAGTTAGTGTAGGAGATATAGAGATTAAATAAGAACCAGTTTAGACATTTTTTGTTGCTGCTTTATTTCTAGAACATACATTTCCTATTACTGTTTTTCAGAAAACCAATACTTATAAAATCACAGGCCCGTCATTTGGGGGAGGGGAGGAGTCGATTCCTCTCCTTCCCGGCTTTGAAAAATCAATTTACATGTAAGCGGGCTTGGTTTTTGTCATTTTTGGTGCAATTTACATTGTGTATGCAGTGTTTGCCCCCGCTCCCCTGGAAAAATTTGAAATAGCTTGTGTAAATACATATAGGATATATAAGCAAGGGCGGATACAAGGGAGGGGCGATGGGGGCGATCGCCCCTCCCTTGAGGGACTCTTCCACAGTGGTTTTAGATTTTGAAGTTCAAAAAAGGCAGTTTTAGTTGATTTTTGATGATATTAAGAGAAAGGGTGAGGATTCGGAGCTCTGATCTGGAAATTTTTCGAAATGGAAGACCAAAACATTTGTAAAAAACATGTGTTAACAAGGGTGCATGGAGAAAAAAATGGGCAAGTAAGAAAAAAAAACTCAATCGCCCCTCCCTTGGAACATTTCTTGATCCGCCCTTGTATATAAGGGACTGATTTGTTACCACGAATAAGTAAGTTTTGAACGACGTCAATCGTCGCAAAATATGATTCGTGACTTTTTCCGTCAATTTTGAGCTTTTAAAAGTAATGCATATTGTATGATGTGCTTTAATAAATGTAATTTAAAATTTTAAATGAAACCATTAAGATCATGACAGGACCTATAGTCTGTGGGCCAAGTACCGATATCGTTCAAGTTCGTTTACCAATTTTAGGGACTACGGGAACTTGCTTGAAATCAACTAATAGTGATGTACTCAATCGAAAAATCCAATGTTCCCAAGCAGACCTTGTCTCATTAAGTTTTAATTAGTAACTGAAATAGGGACTATATTCCTTAAGGCCCGTTCAAACGACTGGCGTAACGTACGTAACTTACGCAAAATCCGTAGCGACGCAAGGAAAAACCAGTTTTTTCCCCTGCCTTAACGCAAGATCTCACCTAACGCAAGTGCTGTAACTCACTTAAGAACTGACCAATCAGAACCTCGCAACGACTTTCGTTTACCAGCGTTGCCAATTTAAATTTTAAAAGCTCGTTTTATTATTATTTTCCTCATTAATCGCCTACAAAAATACAAAAAAAAAAAAAAGAGGCCACGATGTATTTTGGATGATGATCGCGGATCGCATGAAGAAAAATGTTATAAGTAACGAAACTGAAGTTTCTCTACTTGCATGTTCCATGAAAAAATAAGATACAGTGCCCGCCACTAATAAAATCACTGGATTATAAAATCAGACGTGTTATTATAGAATTAAATCAAGAATAACAGAATCATTACCATGTCAAAACATGTTAAAATCATCCTTTGACAAATCATTACCGCCGTTTTAAAAAATCAAGTTTTTCACACGCTTTTTTTTTTGTCAAAAACGCTTTTTCTTGTCTGAAAAAAACCAGAATTTTCTTTATCTTCAAGAAAACAGAGGTTGACAGTTCATATCATTGAGTTTGAGAATAAATCGTTCGCTAGAAAAACGTGCCTAAACATCAAGATTTAAATGATTTCTTCTTTCATTATTCTGTTTAACAATGAGTTAATATTTTAAAACCCTTGTATAATTTAAAAAATGTCCGAGTTGTGTTAATAATTAACTGAATTTTAAATAATAGATATTAGCACGTCATTCTCGTAGCGCTGATTGGCTGAACGTAACTCGGCTTCTGTCTGTCGTGTGAACGATGCAGCCGCGGAGTTTACGCTTTTTACGTCAATTGCGTTGCTTATGTACGTCGTTTGAACAGGCCTTAAGCCTGTTGGCTCATTCACAACAAAAATTGTCTCTAGGTGGCGCTGTTGCACAAAATATTTGCAATTTAAAATTTCAATAAACAGGTTTTTGTACCCTAGTTTTTCTTTTTCATACGATTTTATGTTGCAAAATATATTAATAAGTCATAATATACTTACTTCACGTCTTTTGTGATTCAGTTACTAAGAAAATCACAAAAATGTATTAATCCACATTTCCGCTTGTTCTTAATCTCGTTATTTTGTTAATGGCACTATATAATCCAGTCAATAAATACATTATAGAATACATGGAATATGCGAGAGTATTTGACTACAGAATATTGTTAGGGGTAGTTAGTAAGTTAATATACTGAAAGTCCCCGACCCTGGGGGGTGAGCTAAAGGTGGGGGGGAGGGGGAAGCAAATTTTGGGTTTTTCGAAAAATCGCGGAAATGGTGGGGAAAATTGGTTTGAAATAAAAATTCAAGCTAAACAAACTTCGTATAACAGTGTTTCTACAAATATTTGTCGAATTTTCAATAATTTTCCAGGTGTATATTGTGAAAAAACGAGAAATTTCGGAAAAACTCTCTATTTTTGTCAAGCAACGTTGAATGGTTTTATTTTAAAAAGGGAGACAGCTTGATTACGAAAATGCACGATAGCAGCATTTCCACGTACTCCGATATTATTTTATTTTTATAGAAATGATAAGGAAGAGAAAAAATAAACACCAACACAAATCAACACCTCAAATATACGAATGTAACGAAAAACAAAACAAAGAAAAATCCCTTCTCATTCCTTATCTCTCTTATCACAATCACCCCCTGTTTCATAAAATCGGTTGAGACCTGACGCATGCGCGAATTCGAGGAAGGTTGCCGAAAAGAATATCAAACAGTATCTACTTATCCATCTATATGTACATATAAATATATAGGCAGAGACAGACACATTTTTATGATATTTAACGTAATTATCCGCCCCTAGAATTCCATTTTCGCATATTTTGTTATCTATCTTTAATGGCCTGTAAAAAACTAATGAGACAATATTTTTTCGGGAACATTGTGTTTTTTTCATCTGTAGACTCTAAGGATTCAGAAAAATATCGCATTTTGTAGTCCCCGAAGTTGGCAAACGAAACCATGTTTCTAAGCATCTTTTCTGCCTTCGGCCCACAGACTAATACAGTTAATCACCTCTACAACGCGACCCAGCTTAACGTGAAACAGTTATAACGCGAGTTTTTCTTGAGAAACGGAAATTTCCAAACAACGCGAAGTCCTCTCATGTAACGCGAAATTTTCGGAAAGGAAACGCTGGGCGTAAGCACTGTGACTAGGTTGTAAAATATCTGTACCTCAGAACCAGACTAACGTAAGTCCATTTTCGTCATTTTTCAGTAAAGGGGAAAAACGATGTATTCGACAATCGTTTTTCCCCTCTACCGAAAAATGACGAAAATGGACTTACATTAGTCTGGTTCTGAGGTACAGATATTATTTTCGTGAAAGGACTTTGATCCATTTAGCACCACTGAAAGAGGAAGTTCTCACACCGTGCGAGTCTTAACAGAGCAAACAAATATTTCATCTGGTATAAATTTCTTTTCATTTCTTCTCGGAAATTAATTTATTATTGAATTTAAGGTATCAATTTCGAATGATGTAGTGACATATCAAAGTTTTTTAACGTAGGATACTGTCTTTTTCGCATGTGTCTTTAAGTATCTATATCACCCAAGGTACTAGAATTGGGGGAATTGCTTGAAAGCAGTTCTTCTGATTCTCAACTGGCTTAGACTCAGATTCCTTAACGTTACTATAAGCGACGAATAATTTTGAGGTGTTTTAGTATGAAAACAAAATTTAAAAGGAGAACAGAAACGCATTTAATCAAAACCAAAATTAATTTGACAAATAATGTAAATCTAAGATTTTTGAAATGTATTTTATTTTACTTATATTATTTTTCTAGCCTGTTTTCTTTACCGTGTCATAATTTTCCTTTTTCTTTATTCTATTCCATGATTTACCCCTCATTTAAAAAATTATCGGGCTGGCATTAGACGAAAAAATTGATGAAAATGAAAAAGTTGATTTTTTGCAAATTTAAATGTATATGATAGCAATTTTAGAAAGTATAAAAATATGTTGCTTATTTAAATGCACATTTTCCATGTTTTCTTTTCTTTTCAACATAAATAGACATTAAGCATTAGCTATTAGAATTATCGGCTTGTACCTTTCTCTGTTCGAAACAACGAAAATCATCCAAATTAGTCAAGTTATCAATCCACCAATTAATTTCCAGAAAAATGTGATGTTTCCAAATTGTTACGTTTTTCGCACAAGTTGACTTTTTTTGGAACATTGATAGGGGGACACGGGAGTAAAACGGGATACAGTATTTATTTCCTGCTAGAGGCGCTAGATTAGCACGGCAAAGCTTCACGAGCCTCAGTTGGATGCTGAACGTTGACAAGTAGCGTCATCTGGATCTGATTGCTGGAATTCATTAACTCAGAGTTTCCCAAAATGGTCCGCCGGCCCCCGGGGTCCGCAAGTACATGCCAGGAGGCCCGTGTGCTATCTTGCTAAAACGTAAAAAAATAATTTAAATTGAAGAATGAGTAATAATATTTTAATTCAAAACGAAAGCATATTTATAAAGAATAGAAAAGTTCTTGTTTACGAGCAAGCTGGGTGTGCCGTAAACATCCCGGAACCTTCGATTTTTCAATCCTAAAATAATATTTCGTATGGTTTACTATACCGTGGTATGGATGGTATCAGTGGCGTAGCTAGGGGTTCGCAGGAGTGGCTCTTGCCACGGGCGCAAGCCAGGGGGCGGCATTTTGACCGATAAAATAAGTTAATGAAAAAAAAAAAATTAATCGTATTTTTCGAGAAGTTTTAAAGAAAAAAAAACTCGTTCGAATAAGAGCTAGAGGAGAAAATGAAATCTCATAGGAATAAATATTAGGTATCAATAAAAACATTTCAAAAAATAATATGTTGCAATTTTGTCTTCAAATTCGCCGAATTCTCAAAATTTTTAGAAAAAGAAATTGCTTTGGGAAGTCTTAGTGACCTCTCGTGACTTCCCATCAAGGCCACTATGGGCGGAGGGGGGCGCAATTTCTTTAGTTCGCCACGGGTGCTGGACCCCTTAGATTGGTACTGGATGGTACATTATGTTTGACACTATTTCTAAAATCCAATGAGAATAGAATTCCTCCTGAACTAAGCGACGGACCCTGAAGCTAAATGTTAACCCCCCCCCCCCAAGCGATGTTTAGCTTTATTTCAATTTAAAAAAATAGTGTTCGATTCTCTTATCTTCTGAAAGTCAATGTGGGAAACAGAAATAAGTTAACACGCCACGCATTTTGTGCTCATGACACAAACGTGCAAAAATTTTGGAAAAATATTTAAATATTCCAAATCAAAGTTGTTTTTTTTTTCTTCCCGTACGGGGGGGGGGGGAGGTCGCAGAGCTAGTAAATATTCAGGAGGGGGTTTGCGGAGGTTTAGACTTCGGAAAGCTCTGCTCCGCATCAAAAGTAAAAAAGCGGTTTAAAGTTATTAGGTACTTAGCTTCAATCCCCTCAACAAGAGGATGAAAAGCTTTTCTCGATTTGCCGGCTCCCAAAAGACAGTATGACTGCAATGAGTTTTTTTTTTTTTTACTTAAGCAGAAAAACACAAATATTTCAACTGGTAGTTAAATTTCTTTTCTTTTCTAATTTAAGGTATCAATTTCAAAACATACGGTGTGACGTTTCAAATTGTTTTAGCGGAGGATAGTGTTTTTTCGCATGTTCTTTCCTTTATTCGAAAACGAAATTAATTTGACAAACAATTCAAGATATTTGAAATTTATCTCAGTAACATTATTATTGTTTCAATTTTGAGTTGTAAAAATACTTGGGTGAACTCAAACAAAAAAGTGTGAGCTCGGAATTGTATGAGAGAGACGATCCCGCACTGAGACCACTATTTTCAGACACTTCAGTCGTTTGGTTTCAATACATAGTATATATTGCGCATGCGCGTTACGTCTGCTACAACCTTTCTGGATCGAAACTGTTAAAGCGATGTATGCGACTAGAAAGATGGAATACAAGACGATTATGCTTCAAATAAACTATTGTTTCTGGTTTGCCGATTGTGTTAAAACTTGAAATGAAAAATTTTCAGACATTTTGAGGTAGTGAGGATTATTCAGTTGCAGATTATCGTTGTTACTGTTGAGGGAAGTGGTTTCGGAACTTTCTCTCAGTCTTTTTTTGAAATCGAGGAAACAAAAATACTATTATAGACTGTTTTTGACAACGTCAGAAAAACTGTTTAGTTTTGCAGTCTTTCGCGAGAAAATTTCGAAATTGAAGTTCAAAAACAACATTTTAGGCGATTTTCAAATGTTGGAGGAGGATCACCGGGAAAATGTTATAGCACTAAGTTATTTTCAATAACGGAGGATGTAGTCCGTGGAGTTAGTGCAAAAATATTTCACTTCCGGATACCAGTCTGAAATTTTATGTGGGGCTTAAATTCACATAGGAGGACAAAAAAACGCCGGGAGACACTTGATCCGAGGTCAAGGTCATTCCGTGATGGCGTCATCAAAATGTTCGCTTTTACAGGTAAATACGTTCGTTTAACTGCTTAAAACTCCATCATAGATTGAAATACTGCAAAACTCAAATATATCATCTGAAAGCTCTTTGAAAGAGCTATTTAGAAAGATTTAATTTTTCTTTCTGAGGTCAAGGTCTCACCTGTAATGACGTCAGCAAAATGGCCGCTTTTACAGGTAAATACGTTTTTTTAACTCCCCCTAAAACTCCATCATATATTTAAATATTTCAAAACTCAACTATATCATCTGAAAGAGCTTTAAAAGATCCATTTATAAAGATATAATTTTTCTTTCTGAGGTCAAGGGTTCACCTTTGATGACGTCATCAAAATGGCCGCTTTTGCAGGTAAATACGTTCGTTTAACTGCTTAAAACTCCATCATAGATTCAAATATTGCAAAACTCAAACATATCATCTGAAAGCTCTTTAAAAGAGCTATTTAGAAAGATTTAATTTTTTTTCCTAAGGTCAAGGGCCCACCTGTGATGACGTCATCAAAATGGCCGCTTTTACAGGTAAATACGTTTGTTTAACTCCCCCTAAAACTCCATCATAGATTCAAATATTGCAAAACTGAAACATATCATCTAAAAACTCTTTAAAAGAGCTATTTAGAAAGATTTAATTTTTCTTTCTAAGATCAAGGGACCACCTGCGATGACGTCATCAAAATGGCCGCTTTTACAGGCAAATACGTTTGTTTAACTCCCCCTAAAACTCCATCATAAATTCAAATATTGCAAAACTCAAATATATCATCTGAAAGCTCTTTAAAATAGCTACACTGGCGGAAAAAAAAATCCCAACACCAAGAAAGACTTGTGTTAGATAAACGAAATTTGGTAGGCGTGTTTATACAACTGAAAGATGACATCTGTTACATCTGAGTAACACATTTTCTTATGTATTTTGGGCGGTTGTCTGCTCGGTATCTTAAAACTATCTTAAAACTATTGAAGTGATGACATCTTATTAGAAAAGCTTATATTAAAAAGGTTTATTGACACTATTTACATTTCAAAGGAAAATTTCTTACAAAAATGGCCAAAAAGTTTTACAATCTACTATAGTGGACTTCATCTTAAAATATTTAACATCTTATTCTTTCTTTCTATTGTTGCCAAACTTAAATATTTGTCGCCTCGAGGTGGAAAGGATGATCTTGTCTTATTATCAAGGCTTATCTTCATCATCCTCCCCACCTTGAGTTTGAAACAAACTCAAAACTTTAACCAAAAGGACAATTTTCTTATAAACTAATGAAATCAAAATAAAACATTAAACGTCAGTTAACAATTCAAAACACTTAAAACTAAAAAACAGGGAAAGTCTACTGTCCAATTGAATTTTCTACTGAGACAGTTCAAAAAGTTCTCAAAAATCCAGCCTTCTTACGTTTTGGAAGAATGTCCTAAATTCTTTTGGAGTAGGTTTTTGAGAATTTTCTGAGACTTTCCCGAAAACTCCCCACCATGAGGCTCATGGAGGGTCAAACTTCCACTTGATTTGAGACAGTTCAAATTCTTTCTGTATTTTTTCCATCATGATGACGCCATTTACAATCACAACAATAGCGCACTTGAGCATCGCGATCTTGTCCCGTGTTGGCGGGTTAAGTCCATTTGAAACATCTTTCCTCGCCAAAAGACCTGTTATAGTTTTCTTGGCATTTTTATCTTTCACAAGATATCTACATATTCTCAGAGGCTTCTTGTGTGCGGTTTGCCGCATATCATCTTGAATGCATACTATCTTTACGTCACTTTTTTCCTTTACATTTCTAGTATTTTCTCTTCCTTTGCCAATTTTGAAGCCAACTTTTGCTCCAGGAATCATCATCTTGGCAAAGTACTGTCTATCAGCTTTGTAGCCATTAGTTGCATTACAGCTGTCACTTCCCTTTGTGTTAGTTTTCTTGACCAGCTCGTAATCTTGAAATTCTTCCATTATATTTTCTTGAATCCGTTCGTCAGAATCTTCTTCGCATTTTCCGCAAAGTCTTACATTTTCTGATATTCCATGACTAGATTCAAGTCTTCTTGATGATAAATTGTTATATTTTTCTAAAGTGGCTTCTTTCATCTTGAACGGCATATTTACTTCGTATCTGCTATCTTTCTGTTCGACAGTTGTTTCAAAATTATTCATATCTGCCTTATTTGCATCTTCAAATTTTTGTCGAATGGGATCCCAAAATCTTAGCCAATCCGATAGATTATCTTCAAATTCATCAATATCTAGTCGAGGTATATCAATTTCTGGGGATTCAACTTTTCGAATTGAAATTCTTTTTTCTAAATTATTTGAAGTCGGAGTTGGAGCGATAAAATTGGAACCAGTTTCAAATTTTGCTATGGCGCGTTTTATTTTTGTTCGCCAAATTACTATGCTTGTATTATACTCATCGCATTTTAAGATTTCTTGTTCTACATCTTTTAATTCTATGGTTTTTTGAATTTCAATATCAAGAAAATTAAGCTCATTTTCTTTCAAATCTAATTCCGCCAAAAGTTGGTCTAAATCTTCTTTATTTATGTTACCTTCTATAAATTTCGCATCAATCTTTTTGAATAGCTTTATTGCTTGCAATCTCAAAATAGTGCGCTTTGCCTTATAAATTGCATCCATTTTCAAAATATTGCAATTTTCTTAAATTAATTCTTCTGCAATTTGCACAATTCGCAAACAATATCTTCTTAATTCAATAAATATGCATATTCTTTTTTCTAAATCAAGGCATGCAGTTGCAACTTACCTTGTCTTAAACTTGAAGAAGGTGACCAAACAAAGAGTTATTCAGATTCAACTTAATGGCGACATTGTCATCACTTCATCTGTACTTACTGAGTAGACAAAGCCCACCCGGGGGCGCCAAATGTTACATCTGAGTAACACATTTTCTTATTAATTTATGGGCGGTTGTCTGCTCAGTATCTTAAAACTATCTTAAAACTATTGAAGTGGTGACATCTTAGTAGAAACGCTTATATTAAAAAAGGTTTATTAACACTATTTACATTTAAATTAAAATTCTTACAGAAATGGCCAAAAAGTTTTACAATCTACTATAGTGGACTTCATCTTAAAATATTTAACATCTTATTCTTTCTTTCTATTGTTGCCAAACTTAAATATTTGTCGCCTCGAGGTGGAAAGGATGATCTTGTCTTATTATCAAGGCTTATCTTCATCATCATCGATTGAAATTTCGTGTTCCGCGCATAAGTGTAGCGCAGCTGGCGTCACTCAGAACATGCAAATAAGGCTTGTTTTAAAAGCGTGTTGTGAAGCTCGTGTGTATTATTTTTCCGTGAAATTTGACAAATTGCGTTCATGTTAGCCAGGAATACCTTTAAGAAGACGAAGAAGCCATTATCAACAGCTCACCGAGTTTAAACGAGGTCGTACACTTCACTTCACTTCACACTCTCCAGGGTCCCCCGTACCTACCACAGCTTCGTGGTTTAACCGGGATAGGGCCCTGAAGAGCGCTCTGTTCATAATTTTGAACCAGAACCTAGGGTCGAGCAAACCCTAGGGCCCAGCACCCCCAGAGGTATCGTTTCACTTGGAGGACTTTAACGAGGTCGTACAAATTGGCTACGAGAAGGTGGATTTTCATTTCGCGATATTGCAGAAAGACTTCGGTGGAAATGTTTCCACCATGCATGATTATTGGAAGCTATGGGCAAGGGATGGTACTACCTCAAGAAGATCGAGTTCCGAGCTGCCACGTGGCACGACTGAGAAGGAAGATCGCCGAATCTTGCGTACGGCTGTGGCGCATCGTACTGCATCTGCGGTTGACATTCGAGCTGCAGTTGGTACCGTCGTGACCCAAGGAACGGTAAGAAACTGTTTACTTCAAGGACAGCTCCGAGCCAGGCAGCCTGTAGCCGGTATTCCATTGACTGCAAACCATTGCCTTTTCCGACGGCAGTGGTGCCACTACAGAGCTCACTGGAGGTCGGAGTTGAGATCTGTTGTAATTTTTGATGAAAACAGATTCTGAATTAGTGCCAGTGGTGGCTGTATATTGGTCAGAAGGAGGCCAGGGGACCGCCTGCATCCAAGCGGTCTACGGCCAAGACGCACGAGACTCACACCTGGAGTTATGGTCTCTGGAGCAATTTCCTACGACAGCAGGGGCATTCTTGTGGTTATCCCAAACTCACTGACTGAAAATTTGTCATCAGTCTGTTAATTTAACCAGTAGTACAGCCCTTCATGAGTAGCATTCAAGGGGGTGTTTTCCAACCGGATAACGCTCGCCCTCACATCTCTGCTGTAACGCAATGTGCTCTACAGAGTGCTGACATGTTACCATGACCTGCAAAATCACCAGGTTTGTCTCCAATTGACAACGTATGGGATGTCATGGGACTGCACCTCGAGCATCATCCACAGTCAGCAATGACGGTCCTAGTATTGACACAGCAAGTGCAACAAGCATGGAACTCCATACCACAAAGTGACATTCGGCACCTGTATGACATAATGCATGCACGCTTGCAGGCTTGCCTTCAAAATTCTGGAGGTTACACCTTCTATTAAATTAACATAATTTCACATTTGCACAGCATGTTCTTGAGCTTAAATTAGCCAGTGATCTTGTACATTTTATCAATTAAACATGTTAACTAGACAATTGCATTACCCAAATTTCATTACTCTGCGGCAATTTTTTCTTGGTGTTGGGATTTTTTTTCCGCCAGTGTATTTAGAAAGATTTAATTTTTCTTTCTGAGGTCAAGGTCCCACCTGTAATGACGTCATCAAAATGGCCTCAAATGACGTCATCACAGGTGGGCCCTTGACCTTAGAAAGAAAAATTAAATCTTTCTAGATAGCTCTTTTAAAGAGCTTTTAGATGATGTATTTGAGTTTTGCAATATTTGAATCTATGATGGAGTTTTAGGGGGAGTTAAACAAACGTATTTACCTGTAAAAGCGGCCATTTTGATGACGTCAGTACAGGTAGGACCTTGCCCTCAGAAAGAAAAATTAAATCTTTCTAAAGAGCTCTTTTAAAGAGCTTTCAGATGATATATTTGAGTTTTGCAATATTTGAATCTATGATGGAGTTTTAAGCAGTTAAACGAACGTATTTACTTGTAAAAGCGGCCATTTTGATGACGTCATCACAGGTGAGCCCTTGACCTCAGAAAGAAAAATTAAATCTTTCTAAATAGATCTTTTAAAGCGCTTTCAGATGATATAGTTGAGTTTTGAAATATTTAGATCTATGATGGAGTTTTAGGGGGAGTTAAACAAACGTATTTACCTGTAAAAGCGGCCATTTTTTGATGTCATTACAGGTGGGACTTAGACCTCAGAAAGAAAAATTAAATCTTTCTAAATAGTCCTTTCAAAGAGCTTTCAGATGATACTTTTGAGTTTCGCAATATTTCAATCTATGATGGAGTTTTAAGCAATTAAACGAACGTATTTACCTGTAAAAGCGGCGATCTTGATGACGTCATCACGGGAGTTCATGACCCGTGATCAAGTGTCTCCCGGTGGTTTTTTTGTTCTTATATATGTATATAAGCTCTGTACCAAATTTCACACTGGTATCCGGAAGTGAAATATTTCGGCTTTTTTTGTCGCTAACTCCACAGACTAATGTTGTTCAAAGAGTCTCCCCAGGATTTTTTGGAAATGTGAGGCCTAAAAACGCAATTTTAGACGATCTTTAATTATGTGAAGGGGGACAGCAGGCCCTGGGCTTTCTTTCCTGAACTCCTAATTAACTCCTAAAATGCAATTATCGGCATTATGTTTGATGACGTCAGAGTAAGAGCGTACGTGGTCACTAGCGAACAATAGATTTCGTTGCGCCTCCCTAACAAGGATGTGCGCCGCCCACTTCCCTATTAACCCATTAACGCCTAGCCTCCCTTTTTAGGGACGGTCCAAAAAAGCGTCTGAATTTCCCCAAAATGAACATTTCAACTAAATAATAGTGTTCAATTAGTACCTTGGTATTTTTTCAATTCGGTATTAACAGATTGCAGCACATAACCATTGTAAAGTGTATGCTGTAGCAGTTTTAATATGATCTTTATCAAAAATGACATCGTTCACAATCTCGAGAAAAAAAGCCAAGTTTTCAAAGTTATTCCCAGCTTCCCACTTTATGTTAGTTGCTGATTTTATTTCTTCTTATAAAATGTCTTTTTAAATATTATATCGTAGGCAGAAAAAAAAAAATTAGTAAAAAAAGAAAGTACCCTCTGAGGTTTATCGTAACTTTTAAGGGACGACTTTTCTTTCCTTAATAAAACAATAAATTTTTACATTTTATTTTTTTTTATTATTTTTCCTCTCCATTAAACAATGTTTGTAACCAGTATACAAAATATCTTTGGAAAAAAATGTCAGGCATAATAGTCAGGGGTTAAACTACAAAAATTATTTTTCTCGTGTAACTCATTGCGTTGTTTTACTTAATCGGGCACCCTCAAACCTCGTGCGCCTGCCCCCCTCCCTCCCTACTCCGGAGGGGCTGCTATTTACGCCATTGCTTGGAGCACAGAGGCTATCGCCCAGAAGTTATTATAAAAACGAAATTTTTCAAGATTTTAAAAGTGCTGGAGAAAAATGAAATGTTTCACGGAAATTAACAGAGATTGAAATACCTCAACGAAGTTTTTAGATAATCTTAAAAGACGTTGTGGGGAGGGGGGAGGTCAAGAGCTCTGGTCAGAGGGTGGATGGGGTTGACGCAGCCCTATAGCCTCGCGCTTCTGGGTTGATTACTGCGCTCGAGTATTGATGCTTTTATTTTTCTCATAAATAAATATTAGTTTTTGAACTTGTAAGAAAAAAAAAAACTCTAGGTATAATGTTGCGATCCCATAAGAAAGGCTCCATTTGGGGTCGCGACCCACAGGCTAGAAACCACTGGGCTAGAGAGACTAGCATGAAAGTAGAGCATTGTCTTACGACCAGGGTTGCCAGATTTACGAACTGTAAATACGGGACAGGTTTGTGGAGGGGGGGAGGGGTGAGAGGCGAAGTCTAAAGGTTGAACTTTTACAACCTTGACTTTAATATCAAACGTTTCTCACAAATATACATGAAGAAAAAAAATACACAATGAGCATATGAAAATACATATAAATTAAAACTACATTCTTTTGCCATTGCATAGTTTTTTTTTCTTCATAAATTCTAGTCGGAAAAGGTTAAACACGAAATATTGTGAAAGTTTCATTTCCCCTGTTAATAGAACAAAAACCCTTGTTCCTCGTGCAGGCCAGTCATTTCAAATTTTGCAGAGGTGAGGTGGAGAGGTTTTTTTTCAATGTAAGTTTTCCAAAACAGAAAAAAGTCACCCCCACTTATATGAAAATACATTAATTTCCCAAAACAAGGAATGGGGGGCTAACACCCTCTCTGAGCCCCCCAAAGATGGTACTGTCTTAAAGTGAAAAATACAATAGCCATTTCTACTGATGACTATGTTTTGTATGTACTTTTTCAAAATGCTATACGAACCATTGGGGAAATTTGAATACGTGCAAAATAATTTTAATACGTCGGTACGAAAAATTTTGATTACAACTAAGGAGACATATAATTAAACCCTACTATTTAAACTAACTATTGGAAATTTAGACTAACCCAGACAGCACGAAACGTCCAATGGACGTTCATTTTATGTCCTGAACGTCCGAATCTGGTCTGATGTCAAAATCGATGAAATTTGGCGATCCTTAGATGCGCCTCCCAGGACGTCCCACGGGCTGTTTTCTTTTTAGGTCTAAGGATGACCAAAAGTGATCCGCATCCTTTCAGGACGTACCACGGACTTTTTTTCCGGATGTCCTGGGAACTTATCTCTAAGGATGTCCCAAGTCTCAACAAAATCAATTGTTTTTAGGACATTATTTTCAAGTTGTAGGGAAAATTTTATTTTTTATTTTCTCATTGAAATTTACGACAAATGACAGTAAACTATGATGCACAAAACTTATACGAAGCATGAAAATAATATTTAAACTAACTAAACATAAAAATATGCTACAATTTTTTGAAGGAAAAAATTCCTTGAAAAAATACAATTTTTTTTAAGTTTTACAATTAAATATGAAGTGGGAAGCTCAAAGTAGCTCTGCAACTAATTTTAAAAACCAAATAAATACAAAACAAGCTTGTGTTTGTCCGGTCATGGTGTACTGTAAAATTCGATGACATGAGGTCATCCTAAGGAGCATCATATAGGACGTCCCAAGTACAAATTTTATTATTGTCCTCCGGATAGCCTGAAGTAAACTGCAACAATTCAAGACGTACGAAGGACTTTATTTTCTGACATCCTGCGGTCTTCATTCTTAGGATGTCCTGCAAATGAGTCAAATCAGTCGATTATAGGACTTACTTATTTAATTTCGAAAATTCGTATTTTGAGTGAAAGTGGTGAGTACGAAGTGATTTTTTTTTTTCATATTCATCTATGAAATTTTTAACTTTAATGAATATTTAACTACTGTTGAAATATTTAACTACTATAAAGCCGAGAAATGAACGAAGTTACATAAAAACAGAAGTATTTTCAAAGTATATTAATAAACAAAAAAGTAGAGGAACATTTTAAGAGTCAAAAATGATTTAGCTCGAATTTTTTGTGTGGAAATGGACATACATTTTTAAAACGCTCATGATAGTCAAAATTCTTGCAAATTATGATAGAGGTAAAAATTAAAAAAAAAAAATATTTGCCAAAAATGCTCTCTTTCTCTCAAATTTAAAACATCAAAATTTGAACTTGATTTATTAAAGTTTATACTAGGATAATGACCTGATAATAATACACTACAGTATATCCTGAAGAATTTTTTTTTAAATGATGATTGTTTTAAGCTTTTTTTCTTTCTTTTTCTTTTTAAATTCATTATCAAATGTAAAATATAATTCTACTGACTTTTTTTTTCTTCTCTTTAAACCTCTAAAATAAAAATTTTAGTTTTAAATTATTATAAAAACAAACTATCCCTAAATTTATTAGACAATTTTTTTTAAATTGACATATTTTAATTGTAAAAGAAATAAAAATAAAGATAAGTAAATACACCATTTTCTGCTTTAGCACACACATTTGAAATTTGTTATTATCATTCTTAAATAGTTTACTTTAGGGCAAAAATACGGGGTTTTTTTTTTTTTTAATATATTTGAATTGTATTAGTATTACTTAAAAATCATTCACTGATGTAATATTTTTTATTATTAAAATTTTAAAAATAGTTCTGAAATAGTTTTCCAAACAATAGTTTTTCGCACCGAGGTTGAAGAAATGCCCTAATGCCGAAAAGATAGCTAACATTTTTTTATTTATAAATCAAAAGGGCTTTTTTAATTCCAAAAAGATTGAAATTATGACATTTTACCACCGAAAGAGTGGTATAGTGGTTAAGACGCTGGCCTCTTACGCCTAGAAGCGCGTGTTCGAATCCGGCTCCAGTCAGTGGATTTTCATGATGCAGAAAATCGACAGCGCTCATGTCGTATGATTGAATGGCATGTAAAAGATCCCTCGAGTACTTGTAGACAGCCAAATTATTAATTAAATTTTTCGTTGAACACTTGATGTGTTGTCCGTCTAATGTTCTAAAGAGAACCAAAATTTGAACGGCTATAGTTCGTAGGACGTCTTTTGTTCATTTTAATTAGTCCATTTAACGTCCGAAGGACCAACCACAAAAAGCTTGGTCCTAGACATAGCCAATAAAAGAACGTCTGACATCATTTTAACAACCTGGGGATAATGTTTTCTGAACGTCCTGAGGACCACGAAAGGCTTAAGTCCTCGGGATGGCTGCTGATAACACAGGGACCAACTGGGGAAGAACACTTCGCGGACATTGAACGGTCCCTAGGCTGTCCCTCGATTACCGCGGGATGAAATTTAAACGTCCGAAGGATGAATTAATATTTTGAGTTAGTCCTGAAATGACATTTCTAGGACGTCCAAAGGACAAAGTAGTGCTGTTTGGGAAAGTAAATAAAAATTCAATATTTAATATCTTTACGGGAAAAAAAAAACTCTACAATTTTTCAGTATGATAACATAATAATTATTCTAATATGGCGTTTTTTTTTTTAAATCATGCTTGATACTTGATTTTAATGCTAGAATAATTCTTTCTAAGTTTTGATGTGTCGTTAGGTTCCCATAAAGCTCATTGCAGTTTATACTTCTGTCGTTCGTGATAAATATCGGGTATTTAATATTTTAAAATGCCTATTTGTTTACTGAATGGAATAACATGTAGTGACGCCTTTTAGTATAAAAGCGAAGCAAAGCAAATTTCAAAAGATAAATATCTAGGGGTTAATATAAGTTGAACAGTTATATTTCTTTCATAAGGAAAATTTTGAGAAGTGCTTAATATAATAAGGTTTTATAAATTCATTTACAAGGAGTATACTTTTCTTATTTTTTGTTTTATTTAATTTTTTCTGAAAATAATGTTTCGTTTTGTAAAATGTTGCTCTTAGCTTCAAAATACGGGACTTTAGCCGTCCCGTATCATGGTTACCCGGGACGCGGGACAATGTTTCAAAAAACGGGACTGTCCCTTGAAATCCGGGACGTCTGGCAACCCTGCTTACGACTTGCATTATCGAAGTCAGTGCTTTCGTATGGAATATTGAGCATTAAAAAGATATTTAAACAAAAATGGTTTTATGATGTTCGTTTTGTAAGTATTTCTGACGACAATTTTGTGCTGAAATAAATGCCTTTGAAAGCAATATCACCATCGAACTCCTGACTTTTATTTGACTTTAGACACCGAGAATTTAAATTGTAATTTTCACAATCACAAACTGCGATAAGACCTTACTCGTTTGGTTTTTCATTTCTGCCAACGGAATGAAACAAAAATACAGAAGAAATTCGCCAGCTATTATATTATGTCTAGCGATTTCCTAGATTAGGTAATAAGAGGCATATAAAAAAAAAACGAAATAGGAATTTGAATGCGAAAATAAAGGCGTAGTTATTATGACCAATTTGCATCTGCACGCTTTTTAAAGATTATGTTTGAAGCAGTTTTTATTACCCTTCAATCTTAAATGGTCACTAATTTGAAAATTTTGCCTTTGAGTGAAGTTTTACTGTTTAAAGTCATCCATTCAGGTGTTTTTTTTTTTTTTTGAGAAAACGCGATTTTATGCAAAAAATAACTTTGAATTTTTTTAAATTTCAACTAAACTTAAGAAAACTTAAAGAAAATGCAGCATTTATCCCAGAAGACGTTATGAAAAACTTAAGCCAAGCGACACACCTGCTCGTTTTAAGAACAAGATTATTTCTGTGAACGACATGAGTGACTTCAATTTATATTAAATCTTTGTTTCTTAATTAAAATGCGTTTTCTTAAAATTAATTTCAATTTTTCATAAGTTAAAAATTATTTTCCAACTTTGACAAATCATACATTTACTGGAATAGAAAATAACTTTTTGTTTGACAGTAACTATCCGTTTCTATTATCCCCTATTAATATTACTAATATTTGTTAAACCTATTGCAGGTTAAATTGAAAAAAATAAAAATTTTAACATGTGTCCAGACTGACCAATATCAGCGGGTTTAATCGGAGCACAACATTTTTTGTCTTTACTTGTAATATCAGACGCAAAGCAAGACCGAAGTTTTTACACAAAAAGTCAAAATCAAAAATCTTTTAACTACTTTTTTCACAATCAAAACTGGAATGTGTACCACCCGTGTATGGTACACATTCCAGTCCACATGTATTCACCCGTTTTATGGTACATACACTAACGCAGACAGAATCAGACTTTTTTGGGGGTGGGGGCAAAGAGTCCTAATATGCATATGAACTACAGTACTAGGAATGGCATTGCAACTTGAAATAGGACTTCCGAAGTTGTGCTTACAAAAACTCTATCTTTGAAAACCTACATCCATATCCTGTGATAAATGATGCGAACACATTGCTCTATGGACGAATAAAACACCGCAGTAATCAGTCGGGACACTAAAATATGATTTTCAATTCATCCGGTATATCTCAAATCAATGACATAGCAAGAAATTATTCATCTTTTAAGCCACAATTCGAAAAATACGCAAATTGATTACCTTGCATTCTGTTGTGTAAGCCACATGCCAGTGTAAGCCTGTGCCTCGTAATAAAATACTCTTTAACGGT
>JAXGGA010003187.1:0-106888 GCA_038373865.1 Uloborus plumipes | reverse complement strand
GTAAGAAAAAACTTAAGAGCTCATAACAATTGGAGCAATATTAATATCCCATTTTCGCCTGAAGAAAATAATTTTACTAAATGCATTTGCATTAAGTTTTTTCTAAGTTACTTAAAAAAAAAAATTCAAACTCAAATTCTTAATTGTATCACAGAAATCCTGGGGCCACTGAACTTCAATTTTTTTTCGGATGGCTGAGATTCTAATTTTGCGAACAGAGCTTAGCTAGAAGTTTTGCCGAATGATAAAATACGAGTATGTGTATAGGTAAGTACATTTGGTGATGTTACCTCATCTCATTTTAATTTTGCACTTTTAAATGACAGTGTGCCTTTTAATTACAATACTTAAATCCCCCTCCCTCTTTTACCTTATTTTTCTATTAGAAGCATATTTCGACTGCCTAAGCATTTTTCTTCTCTTTTCTGTGATTTTCTACATAATATTTTCATTAAAAAAATTAGAATAGTAAATATGTTGACTGCCCCTCTCTTACTATCCAATTTTTTACCGTTATTTTTATTTAAAATATAGCTTGCATAGGTTTCTGCCATATACTGAATACTTTGTTGCTCTTAAAAAATGTTTAATACATATACTCACATTTAAGCAGCCATTTATTAAGTTTTTCCATTGGCCTTCGGCTTTGGTGGCCGATGGAGAAACTTAATAAACTTGAAGAAAACTGGCTCATCGGCCATAACTTGGCATCGGTCGAGACTTAGAAAAACCCTAAGCTAAATTAAAAACCATGCTAGTAAGAGAAATGCAGGGGTGACCATTAAAAAAGGTTTAACTGACACATCAAACATAAATAATGTACAAAGAATGTATGAAAATATTATTTATTGTGTTAAATGCAAAATACATCGACAATATTTAATCTTCTTATTTCCCCCAACATTGTACAATATATAAAATATCACTGATTACATATTTTAGCTCCACTAATTATTTCTTCAGTAGCCATTTTTCCAATCAATAACATTCATAAGCTCTCCTCCGCTGACATATCTCGAATAGTTGTCTGTTATAAATTTGGCAATCTGGAAAAATGCAAGAATAAATAAGGATTTTATTCGTAAGAAAGTCTAAAAGCAACGCCTCCTAAATACTAAGTGCTTAGTACATTTGCTTTGCTACCGTCGAGATGGATTCCACTTTAAACGACACCTTGCTACAATCCGATAATGCCGCTGCAATTTTTTGATTGGTTAATTTTTAAACTTAAATTCAGAAATAAACCAATCGTTCATTTTTTGAAGAACTCCGGTAGATGGCAGTATATCGTGAACAAAGGGCATTTTGCAGCTATTGGCGATGGATCCAAACAATATTCGAAATAAATTTTTTGATTGGTTAATTTTTAAATTTAAATTTAGAAATGAACCAATCATTAATTTCTCTTTCTCGAAGAACTCCGGTAGATGGCAGTGTATCGTGAACCAAGGACGAAATTTTGCTCTGTGCTAAAAGCCAGAAAGTTGTAGGCTTTTGGTATTTAGGAATCGTTGCTAACAGCTAGCAACGTTTTCAGGTGACAATTTTAAGACGTCTGGCTCTTTAATATATCTTTTCCTATGTTCTTTTAACCCTAGCGTCAATAACCGGGTACCCATTTGCTACTTTGATCTCAATTTTTACAATTTCTAATTAAGACTTGATCAAATGGCTCTTATTCCTCGTTATTTGCACGAATCTGAACCAAGCAAAGTTGTAATCGTGTTTTCAAAAAAATATTTTGGTTGTTTTTTTCAGCACTAAAAATTCCTATACCGTTATTCAATAACCGGGTACCCGTTACTTTTTTCCGCATTCCTGCTAGAAGTTAATGATTATTATTGGGAAAAATGTAATCAAATATTACAATTATTATTATTATTCATTTTTATTACACTTATTAATATTTTTTGTTTATTTATTGCTTTTTTTTAAATTTTTAGTGTGACAAATATAATTTTCGAAAAAATACTTAGGAAAACACATTATTATTTTTTTATTATTATCGGTAGTAGCCAGACAATGAAAATAAAAAAAATGACATTTTATCACATAATTGATATTGTCAAATTGAAACCAAATGCTGATCACAAATTTGGATTGCCACACTTTATGCGCGATTTTCTTGTTTTTCTGCGAATCTTTTTGAGAGTAGAAGCAAAGTTGGCAAGCACCAACGACTTTCTTTCGTCCACTTGAATCACGTCCCGCTATTGTAGTACTGGAGCTTGAAGGTCCCCCATGTACTGTGTTGAAGTCCTTCAAGAAGCTTTCTACGCCAGATTTTGTAGAAAAGCGCCTCATGGCTTCAGTATTCGTTTATCTGACCTGAATTGTAGGAAGGCACAATTCTTCGCCTAGTTGGCGCAAAAATAAACGACAATTATGGTTTTTACGACTTTGCAAGTTGACATTTGCCTTATAAATGATATAGGCAGCTAAAGCTGAAATGTCCACAACGTTGAAGAAAAAAAGATAGAGGCCATCTCTTTGTTTGCCTCGGAGACGTATATAAGCATCTAGTAAATTGTGTCGAAGCCAGATTTCGTTTTGTTATAAAACAAAATAATTTCTGGCTTTTTGTCAGCTCTAGAGATGCTTTTGTCATGATCTAGTGTTGTCAGCAATATCACAGTTTTTTTCTGCTTGGGTACATAAGAACATATGGTTACATCACTAGTGAACTCGAATAAGGAACTTTGGGTCTCTCGAGATGTAGGCGATAACATTTCAGGCGAAATGTATGGTTGTTTTTCTTTAAAGTACCTACGATTGTACCCCACGAGACGAGGGTGTCAAGAACTGTTCCATTTAAGTAAAAGGAGTCGCGAAAAAGAGCTGGTTTCTGCTCTACGTGCTTGAAATTCGAAGTGGGTACCCGGGTACCCGGTTATTGAGATTAAGGTGTTAATTTGGTTATTGACGCTAGGGTTAAGCAGCATGCAGGGTGTCTGGCGAGGGACCCGGGTTCGATCCCAGCCGATCAAAGGTCCACCGTCTTGATTAATGGTGGCTGGAGGACGTTAAAAATGTCGTGATCACAAAGTCCTCCAAGTGAAACGATGCCTCTGGGGGTGCTGGGCCAAGGGTTTGCTCCACCCTCGGCTCTGGTTCAAAAAGAAAACAGCGCTCTTCAGGGCCCTATCCGGTTAAACCACGAAGTTGTGGTAGGTACAGGGGACCCTGGAGTGTGTGAAGTGAAGAGTGGGTGCGTTTTTTTACTGCGCATCACATATGAATTTTTACTCTACTATAATTAAAAAAGAAGTTGCATGTAAAAACTTTTTTTTTCCGTTTTTTAACGGCTCTGTACTTTGTACAATTTTTGAAGTAGAAATCTAAAACTTGGCAGGATTACTTATTTTGTCATATGCGTCCTTCATGCCAATTTTTGTTAAAATCGGAAATGTGGTGAGGTCAAAAACTTTTTTTTCGTGATTGATTTGACGTGGAATTGCCCCAAAATGACTTTAAAAAAATCACTATTTTCCCCAGTACAAGTGTGATGTGCAGTAAAAAACACAACCACTCCAAATTTCACTTCACACACTCCAGTGTCCCCCGTACCTACCACAACGCGTGGTTTAACCGGGATAGGATCCTGAAGAGCACTCTGTTCCTTTTGAACCAGAACCAAGGGTCGAGCAAACCCTTGGCCCAGCAACCCCCAGAGGTATGGTTTCACTTGGAGGACTTTGTGACCACGACATTTTTAACGTCCCCCAGCCACCATTAATCAAGACGGTGGATCTTTGATCGGCTGGGATCGAACCCGGGTCCCTCCGGTCACGAGTCCGACGCCTTACCGATCGGGCTAACACGGCCCGCAACCACACACCCGGCATGCTGCTTAGAAGCGTACAGGGAAAGATAAATTAAGAAGCCAGACGTCTTAAGAAGTTGCTAGCTCTTGGACTAAAAGGAGTATTTAAAAAATACAGTAAACGCTCGGCAACTAAAAGTCCCAAGGAACCGGCTAAAGCCTTAGACTATTGGTAGTTTGAATTTTAGCTAGTATGAGCTAGTATGAGTAGTAAGTTATAGGGGCATTTCACGGTATTTGTGACATAGGGGTGTCCGTAAAGGAACATTTTTAAAAGTTAAAAAAAATTTTTTTTTTTTTGAAAATGTACATTCTAAAGTATATAAATATCATTGTTTTCATAGTTCACTTTATATTATGTTTGTAATTGCACTCAGAGCATTGAAAATGCAATTTTCACCGTTATGGACTCTACATTGAATTTTTCTTTAAATCTAGCTTCTTTTAACTTTCATAAAACTTTTCCAGTTTTCAGCAAATCGAAAAACTGGTCACACCTATTCTGAATTGACTATAAGAAAACTCTGGATCTGCCATCATCTAAAAGAAAACTGGAAACTGAATGGAAGTCAACATCCAGTGGTAAGTTGAACCGCCCTTAAGCCAGGGCTTTAATTACATGCAGCATACTGACAGCCTAGTTATGCCCAACTAGGGACTGCAGTTTTGTCCTAAATATGAACTCATCAGCTTGGAATAGAAAATAAACGAGCTAAAGGCAGGTGTCATTTCAATGCAACTGAAAGTGCATACAAACTGGCAGCTAAAGTAAATTTAGCGCACCGTTGCAATGATGCGACTCAAATCCTAAATTAAAGGCAAAGTTTCAGCATGAAAGCAATAAGTTATAGCTCACGAGCCAAGGCAGAACTACATGCAATATACCGATAAAGTCCATTCGTGGAAAATCTAGACTGCAAGTAAACAAACAAGTTGCCAGAACGTTTGCCGCTATGCTGCTTTTGGGGATTCCCTATGAAAGGGAAGAAATGTTATCCAATAGGATTCGCATTCGCCGTCTGTTTGGCACCAACTTATTCTTGTCTAAGCCAAACACGTGATTGACGAAGCCAAATGGCGCAATTCTTTGTTTAAAAATGGCGCTTTGTTTAAATGGCGCAATTCTTTGTCTCTAGTCTAGCTATTCCGCGAATGAGCTGCAGTACAGTTATGCCAGAAGAGACTGCAGTTTCGTCTGTATGATAGGCTCATCAGTATGGAGTGTATATTGCATGTGGTTCTGCTTTAGCCCTGGCTTAAGAGCAGTAACTTACTGCTTTAATTCTGAAGCTTTACCATTAATTTAGAGTTGAACTGTACCATTGCAGCGGTCTCTCTCTGGTGCACTGAATTTCTTTACCTACCAGTTTCTTGGCACTTTCAGCACCATTGAAATGACATTTGGCTTCAGCTTGGTTAGATTGATGAGTCCATATCTGGATGGCATAACTGGGTCTATTATATTAAGAATATATATTAAGAGCAGGCTCATCATTTCAAACTTTTTCCGTTGGAGAGGGGGGGGGTGGCAAAGGCTCTATATAAAAGCCATTTTCCTGAAACTAATAAATTTTAATACTTTTTTTCGAAATAGGAAGCATTGCCATGTTATTCCATTTTGATACGATTTTGGTAAATTTTGAGGTATATGTGACTCTTTAAAATATAGCTAAAAGTTAAAATGACTGCATACGGCGTATAATCTACACAAAAAGTCTGCACTATTACAGCACATTTGTAAATTTTTAATTTTTGATAAAGTTATTGTAACTTTTCCAATTTTTATGCTATAATTTCAAGAAGCGAGCAGACTCTCAAAATATTTTTTGCTATTAAAATACTTTTACAACAGAAAATATCTTTACAAAAGGCAAATTTAAAAACTGATGAACACTAATTAATAGAGCTTCCACACATGCTTAGCATTTATCAGATTTGTGACAGGTCATGTTAACCTCAACTATATGCAAAACTCGATTCTGGAAACTAAATCAATTGAATTAACCAGCAATAAATTAAGATTTTTCTCTTTGCTATCTTTCTAATTAGCTTTAAAAAAATTCAAGCATTCAGTAGTTATGTGAATAAAGAAAAATCACTAAAATGTGCAACAAAATGAGATGCAAAATTTGAAAAAAAATTCTTGGCTTTATGTCACGCGTAGCTCAGATACTACTCGCTATAATGCACGAATAATCAAAAAATAGTTTGATGTACTAACTAGCCATCTAAGACAACAGGGGTGATTGTTAGCTCATAAAAAAATACCTGAAAGTTTTAAAGAAAAAAGTTCGTGGGGGGGGGGGGGGGGAGTTTTTTTTTTTGGAGGTTTTTTTTTTTAAATTTTTATTAAACATCTTAAAATTTAACCAAGGCACTAGGCCCCCTATTATTTTAAAAGCACAACGAATTTTATAAATTATTACATACAGTATACTATTAATTTCTTATTTCCGTTCGATAAAACTAAAAACATTTCATATGTTTAAAATTTAAGTTTTTAAGTCAAAATGTTGTACATTGCATTTAAATTTAAATTGAGTACATGAAGTAATATAGTTACTTGTTGATGGGTGGTGTGTGAGGCAATTATCCTCCAAAATAAAAAAATTTTAAAACCTTTTGATCCGGGCTGTGTCATGAATAGAAATTTTACCTTTCGACCCGAGGGTTGTACGACAGATTTTTTTTTTTCCAATTGAAAAGGAGAAGGTATAAACTGTCGTACTAGACGTATGAAAACCTTGAAAAAATATGTCGGCTCCAAAGGGTCTCGAGTGATAATTTTCAACCTTGTCCTCTAAAGAAAAAAGACTTTATGGTAACAAACATGGTGTACCCACCGCTCCGGTTCCTAAAAGTTAAGGAGAAAGCAAAAAGTCTAACGAGAATTACTGTTTCGTTGTTAAGAAAGCATTTATATAAGTAATGAAAGTTGCATGTGTAATTGCAGCCCTTTTCATTTTATTTGTCTCCCTAACTAAGGGGTGATAGATAGCAATCAAAAGTTCAAAAGTGAGAAAAATTTGATTCTCACATCGGATGCAAATAAAACAATTTAGTAAGGTAAAAACCAATTAGAATTTTCATCTTAACATTTTTATTTGATGAATATTATTAATAATTATCGGTATAATCATCGAAAATTCGAAAAAGAAAAAAAAATCCGGAAGTGGGAAGATAAAAGCATAATTAAAAATATTTTATTTCCGGTATTTTCGAACATGAAAATACCAGAATCAATCGTGAAAATACCGGAAATCCGGTAAAATACCGGAACACAATCGCCCCTGCAACAAGTAAATTCTTCTACTGTAATAATTTAATAGGAAGAAGTAATGCACAACTGCATGAGGCAAAACAGAATACTATATTATGACACTTACCCCATCTATTCTTGGTATGGCACCAACATGAGGAGTAATGTGAACCTTTAAGAGATTTAAAAAGAAAATGTAAATATCATTCAAAAAATACAGCCATGTCAGATATAACCCATTTATGCCCAGTAGCCTAAAAACAAGACGCTTGTTAGTTACTGCATACAAAAACCTGTAATGGGTATATCTTTTTACTAAAGCTGTTTTTCACAAGTTAAATAGTTCTTCTCCTAAAGAAAACCTGTTAGAGCCACTATTTGGACATCAGAGTTCATTTATTGACAGCTATTTTCAGACAAATCAGTCCAGCAACGATCCAGCATGGGTAGCCACAGAAAGTAAGTGATTTTTGCTTTATGCTTTATTTTTCATAAAATTAAACTATTTTAAAATGATTTGCTTAAAATTGATCACAGATGCCTTCTGTAATGCTACTTTGCAAAAGTAAAGTCAAGTAAGGTCGTATTTTGCTCACATATCTGCAAAATATCCCATAAACAGGACGTTAAATAACTTAATAAATATGGCAACGGCGATCTATTTTACGTCTAAAATGTATGTAAACCATCCCAAGTAAGAATTTTAAGCAGATAAAAATTGAAAAAAAAATGTTAAAAAAAAAAACTTGGGCATAAATGGGTCAATGAAATAAATCAATACCAACCCCAGGAGTCTTCCACAAAGGATTATTTGCCGCCAAAGGTTCATCAACAACGACATCTAAAATTGCTTTTGATATCCAGCCATCGCTGAAAGAAAAGGATGGTTTCTTCAGTCGCAAGAATATAATTAAAAATTTTATAAAGTGGCCTCTGCTTACATGAATCACTTTTTGTTCCAATGAGCTTTGATTCAATAAACTTGCTAATTCAGTAAAGTTAGATATTGTTCTGTTTCTAGCCATTTGATTCATTGAAGTGGTTGACTAAATTAACCACTGGTTTAATTAACCAGCGTCTTTGTATTTAAAAAAAAATCTAACGTCCGAAAGGAAATTATCGATGACATAGGGCAATATAAAAGTACACAGAAACCTAAGTTATCAGACTAATCTTTCCTGGATGGATAGAAAAGAGAGCTCTATGAAAAAATAATAAAATCCTAATCTTTTTTTTTTTTTCAAAAACTTTCATTAACAGGCAAAATTGCATAGACAGTTTTGTATTTTTATCGGGGAGATTTTCCCTGAATAGGCAAAAACTGTTGTTTCATTCATTCTATATGAACGTTTTTTTAAAGGTTTCATGGTGCTATCCCATCAGTTACCATCATTTTCATTCCTAGCAATAACTCTTTTTCTACTTCAATCCAGATCAAATAAGTTTCATAAATCCAGGGTCTGTACACTCTTAAGCCATGCCCTGTTTAGTTATCACTCACTAGTAACCAGAAAGTTTGGTTTTCTTCATGATGATTTCAGGATTAATTAGTGAACACAATTAAATAGCTGGAAAATAAGTTTGTACAGGGACTGGTGGAAGAGCTCCTACAAAATTCAGCATGGCTTAAAACGGCACAAACCCTGAACAAAGGAATCGAATTTGATTCCAATAGAAGAGGGGAGTGCTTGACAAGTAAATGTTGATTGATAGTGTCACCCCCTGAATAATCTAAAATGTTAAGACAAAATCGTAAAAGCAACAGTATCAACAATGAGTACTAAAATATTGGAATGCAGGGTCATTCCATAGAAATGTCAACCTCAGCCGAAAAAAAATACTGAAGTCCAAAAAATTATCAAAAAATAAATAAATATATAAATAAAAATCATACAACATAAGAAGTTAAAAAAAATTGAAAAAGTATTGTAATTATCACTGAGATTAGCCATAATAAATAGTTTGTAGTGTGTTTACTGCTTGTCATTCGACGGTTACGTTAGTCACGATCCATCTTGAGTAAAAGTGACACTTAAGACTAAAAAAATTAAGATTTAATAAATGTGTGTTATGTTTTTAAAAGCCAACTTTACACATTTTTCAAACATATCATTCAATTTTTAGCACTTACTTAACTTTGAGAAATGTTTGCCTCACAACATGAGCATTAATTTTCAGGGTTGCAAAAATGTTACGTTAGTCACGCTGCCATTTTGGTTGAAAAAATATCTACTGTCAGTAATTTTGTTTTAAATTCTCAGATATGAACGATACATAGCTACCATGTACATTGTAAATCCACCAGCATAAATAAAAAATATTTTTTATCCATTAAGTTACAAGTAAAAATAGCTATAAAATCAGCTCTGAATGTTACGTTAGTCACTATGGAATGACTCTGCAGCAAACTAATTTCGGTTGGAGGGAGTAGAAAAAATAGCAATATCAGAGTCTGGAAAAAAATTCAATAGAAAGCTTTAAAATAACTCAAATATTAAAAAATAAATAAATAAACCATAGGATGGAAACAATTGAAGCAACAAACAATAACATACAACAAAGCGTGTAACTCTTACAATTTCCAAGAAATGGAGTGTTTATGAATAAATTTAACAATCATTCAAATCAGGCTTAAAATCAAATACAGTTTTAAAAGTAAAAATAGAAAAGTCTTGAAATAAATAAACTAATTAGAAATTATAAAATGAACATTCTTTGCATGAAACCATAGTTCAATTCAGTAAAATTTAGAATTACTGTTTGAAAAAACATAGTTAAAAATAATCAAAATCCAACAAAAGTACACCACAAATTTTTCATGGTATTTAAATTATTTCAACCGTCGAAATGACTTTAAGCAGAATGAATAAAGATAGAGGTACCACTATCCGATGCAAACTATGGTCAACGCATTCAAATTCGGAAGGTTTCAAATTTTTCGAAAATTCTTCTCCAGATTTATTATGATTTAGGTTCGGCCAAAAGTAAAGGAAGAAGGCAAATGGCCTTTTTGATGCTCATTAAATCTATCGATTTCTCTGCACTAATTTGTGAAAAATCACATGATAAAATATCGGCCACTGCAAAGATTACTAAATAATTGCCAAAAGTGTTATAAATTTCAAGCACATTTTAAAACAAATTACATTTAAAAAGTTTAATTACTTTGCTCAAAGTTGCTAAAATGAAAATTAAAGATTCAATCATAAAGCAAGAGATTTCATTTTGAAATAACAAAAGTAGAAAACTAAGAAAATTCGTAAAATTATGCAACAGTGGGGAAAATGGCGGAAACACAGTCCAAATTTCTTCCTTTTTCAACTGAAACACAATCTGAATAATTTTAGGAGCACCACCATAAATTCAGGGGTGATTGTGAGTTCATAAAAAATACCTGAAATTTTTTAAGGAAAAGTGGGGGGGGGGGGAGTTTTTTTTTTAAACCAAGGTCCCTATTACTTAATCACACCTAATTTTATAATTATACATACATAATAATTAATTTCCTTTTATAAACTAACACATTTCATATATTCAAAGTTTTTAGTCAAAATATTGTAGATGCATTTAATTAAAGTGTAAATGAGTAATAAAGTTACTTTTGAGCTGGTGATGAGCAATTATCTCCAAAAAAATATTTCAAGGAGAAAGCAAAAGTCTTACAGATTACTGTTTGTTGTGCGAAAGCATTTATAAAGTAATGAAAGTTGCATTTGTTACATTTTGTTGCATTTAATTTGTTCGTCTCCTAACTAAGGATAATAAGCATCAAAAGTTCAAAAGTGAGAAAAATTTGATTCTCATGTCGGATGCAAATATAATAATTTAGTAAGGTAAAAAAACAATTAGAATTTTCACCTTAATTTTTATTTGATGAATATTATTAATAATTATCAGTATAATCATCGAAAATTCGAAAAAGAAAAAAAAAATCCGGAGGTGAGAAGATAAAAGCATAACTAAAAAAATTTTATTTCCGGTATTTTCGAACATGAAAATACCAGAATCGATCATGGAAATACCGGAAATCCGGTAAAATACCAGAACACAATCACCCCTGTAAATTACTCATTTGACCATAAGAAAATCAATGGGCACTAACCCAAAAGCATTTTTGAAAAATCTAAAAGTTGCTTGACCGGCATACTTAAACTTTAAGAACCAGGTGGTACACATGCTGTACCGCAAGTCTTTTTGCTTTTAAGGACGGGGTTGAAATCTTCGCTTCTACATTTTGGAGCAGGGGATTTTTCCAAGATTTCATACCCCCTTACTGAGGGGATTATGACTTTGTATTCAAACAGCGAAGTCATAAAACCAAAGTGATTGCTGCTGCACCTTCTCGTTTTCAGAGGAAAAGGGACCTGCAGTTCAACAGTTGTACCGCCTGTTTTGAAAGGAAAACTTCTATACAAATAGCCTGGACCCAAAAGGATAACCAAGTACCAAAACCAAGTGACATGAGGTGGTAAACATATCCTTTTGTGTGACCTCTAAGCATGGGGAAACGGTTGACTGTCGCTTTAATGCCAGAAATTAAGTCTGGATAGGTTTTTAATTACTGATATTATGCTACTTTTGTGCCTAGCAAGACAGCAGACATAGGAAAACTGAATAAGCAACATAAAAAGCAAGAAAATTTACTTTAACTTAAGACAAAAGTAACAGAAAAAAACTCATTAAAATGACAAATCAGTTCCTAGACAATCTATCCTCAACGATTATGGAAAGAACACAACTTCTCATGACCGATTTACCACTTTAATGCAGCTTATTTATTTTAGATATTTGGTTCTTTCAAGAACACTCTAAGTGTTTCAAGTAGGGATGCACCCATTAATCGGCCACTTTGCCGATTATTACTAATCGGCAAAATCAGCCCGATTAATCGACGGAAAAAATATTTTTTAAAGTAAACCTTTACTAAGAAATTATGATGAAAAATTTATTAACAGTAATAATAATCCTCACCGTTGATGTAAAGTTTTTAATACATTAATTCTCCTATTTTGAATAAAAATACACATAGATAATGTAGCAACATTTTTCATGCATCAATACTTTTCTCCTTGTTTTTAGATAATCTTCAATTTTCACAAAGAATAAAAGTCTTGAATTACATAGCTACTAATAATTGAAAAATTGAAACTAAAAGAACTTCAAAATTGGAGTGCACACCACTCAGACTCCCCCTCCTTTTTTTTTTTTTTTTTGAATTTTCATGTCTAGTTTACATAATTAGCAATGTGTTAATGCAATATTATTGACAATAATATGAAAATTAGTTCAGAGAAATTTGATAAAATTTTGAAATTATTTTGGGAAAATTAGGAAAATGGAAGAAAAAAATTAGCAACTA
The DNA here is from genome assembly GCA_038373865.1 of Uloborus plumipes. Taxonomy (NCBI): domain Eukaryota; kingdom Metazoa; phylum Arthropoda; class Arachnida; order Araneae; family Uloboridae; genus Uloborus; species Uloborus plumipes. The sequence goes on along the minus strand of JAXGGA010003187.1, from coordinate 94,447 downwards.
TTTCAAAAGTTAGAATTGTAAAAAAAAAAACCTGCAACGGTGAAATTGTTAGTACTGAAAACAACCATTTTAATCACTAATCGGCTTGACCGATAAATCAGTGATCGGCCAATTTGCTTATCGGTGCATCCCTTGTTTCAAGTACTTGACATTTATTTTGTTGGATATAAAAATTAAAAATCTGGCCTGTACATTCCATCCTGTACAACCATCTTGCAATTCATAAATATAGACTAAAGATAAACCTAAGTCAAAAACTTGAAAGAGTAAAAAGCAACAAAATAAGATTAAAAGGAAAATACGAGTTTACTCAACTGAAACATTCATAAACTGAATTTTCGAAAAACATAAGCACTAAAGCAATCTTACAACACAAAACTTGCTTAGAAAAGTTTGAGACGTTCATAAAAAATTTCAAGAAGTTCTAAATATTTTAGAACCGGGACAAAAACTGGCCATAACTTTTTACCAGAACTAATAAATACTGACATATCTTTTACATCTTTTCTATGTAAAGTTATGCTAAAAAAAATTTGGTTACAAATATTTAATTACAAAGTTAACAAAAACCATGATGACTTAAACAACAGGTGAAAATATTTTTTACGTAATTTATTTTCAATCCATCCAACAAGAAAGCTATTACAATGCAAAAAAGAAGAATGAATACTGAAAATATTGAAACAAAATTGCATGCAAATCTCAGGTTCCTACAACTTACGAATTTTAAGGAAAAATAGGAAACTTAATGATTGATTCGTATTTTTTTGCTTGTTAAAAGAAAAAGGTAAAAGAAGCAAAACAAAAACTGTTCAGTACTTTTCCGATTATGCTAATAAACAGACACAAAATAGAAAAAAAAATTTAATCACAAAAAAACCTTTTGTTTTTATCTATCTCCTAACTTCATTTGCATGCTTTCTTACTGCTCAAATCAATATCAGTTTTTATATAAGTGTCTTACACTTTACAATTCCTCTGAAATTATTTTTTTCAATATAAAAATGGCAGCTATAAAACGGAAGGTTGCAACTTTGGATTCTTTTTTATACAGTCAAACCTGTCTATCTCGAATTTCACGGGACAGAAGAAAATTTCGAGATATGGAGGTTGCGAGATACAGAGGCTGGGATACAATTTACAAAAATAAGCAATTGGAATAAAGTCAAATACTTAATAGCTTGTTTTGCATCGATATTGTTGGATAATTTACTGTACGACTTGTTGTGAGTCCACGTTTAATTAATTGTGATGACTATATCTGTAGCAAGTTAACCTTTAGGAGTCGGGCGGTACACATGCTGTACCGTAAGTCTTTTTTTTTAGAGGACGGGGTTGAGATTTTCACTTGAACCCTTTGGAGCCGGGGATTTTTTCAAGGTTGCAAACGTCTGGCGCTATACCTTCTCTTTTCAATGGAAAAGAAATACAGGGTGCGCCAGAGAAACTTACTTTTTTGAAAAAATTCCTGCGCGGTGAATTGGCTGCGTAGAAGGGCAAGAGTGGGCGCATCTAGAGCGGGAAATCTCCAAGTTTTGTTTTCCCTTTAATTAGTCGCCATCATGCTATGGTCAAACGAACAGCGCGCCTTTGCCTTCGAAAGCTACTTTTCGAACGGCCGTGAATACAGCTCGGTACAGGACCATGATCGAGGAATTCTTTCTTCCCAGTCTCGAAGAAATGAACATTACAGACGTGTGGTTCCAGCAAGATGGAACCACAGCACACACAGCACGAGATTCAATGAATTTGTTGCGACAACATTTCCCCGACCACCTCATCTCTCTCAGAGGCAATCTCCCATGGCCAGCACGCTCCCCAGATTTGGAGCCGTGCGATTTTTTTATGGGGTTATTTGAAATCCCTGGTTTATGTTGATCGACCACGCACAATAGCTCACCTCAAGAATAACATTCGCAACGAAATTGCCAATATACCAATTGATATGCTGCAAAGAGTGCTCACAAACATTAAAAATCGTCTTAATCAGTGCATGCTCAATGGGGGTCATCATTTAACCGATGTCATTTTTAAGACTAAATGAAAAAAAAATTGGGATATTGTATTCTCAAATAAAAAAAGAATTAAAACAATAACTTAAATAGTTTTGTTTTTATTGACATTTCAAAAAAGTAAGTTTCTCTGGCGCACCCTGTATGTGGTTCAACTGTCGTACTTCCTGGGTCAAAAGGATATTTCTAAAAAACAGCCCAGATCCAAAAGGTTAATGCGTACCTTTAAGTACAAACATAGTCTTTGAATGATTGTGCAAAACATGATTTTTGCCTCCAAGTTATAATATTGATAAAGGTGGCTGGAGATGAAACTCAAAAATGAGTCATCAAAATTCGAGATATAGAGGCTTTCGGGAAAAATCATTCGAGATAAACAAGAGAAAAAACATTAAATTTATGCAGTAAAATCAGGGAAATTGGGAAAGTTTAGACATAGAGAGTTTTTCGAGATGAACATGTTTGACTGATAGCTTTTGAGATCCATATCTCAAACAGCTAAGAAGTACAAGGCTTTTTATAATGAATACGGAATTCTGAAAACATGCTCACCTTAAAGCTCTGATAACGGTGGAGTCCTTAATGATGTCACCTCTCCCAATATTGATGAAAACTGGTTTCTGAAAATAGTAACAATACTCAGTATGCTTTGATTTAAATTAGAAAAACTGCAGTATCAAAAGTATGGTGAACATTTCACTTATGGTTGTCAGTATGTAGGGGTATATTGGTGTCAAACACTCCAAATTCTTGAGACCTTTGACACCGACTCTTTACGCACCCACACACACATATATATGTATATGAGTACACATATATATGTATTCTAAAATAAATTTCACTTGGTTTAGCATTTAACTTCACAACATTTGGAAACCTGAACTCAAAATGATATAGGCTTCTGTTTAAACATTTCCCAATCAGGGTTTTAGTTAAAAAAAAACCGGTTTTTTTTAATAAACAGAAGTGGGAAAAAAAAAACAGAAAATGAAAATCCAATTCAGTATACAGCTGAAAAAATATTGATTTCTTTTATAAGAATGAAATAAAAAAGTAAAAAGATCTTTTTAATTAATAAATTAATTTTTAAATGGTCATGGTGAACCACATTAATAATTATCAACATGAGAGTTACTAAGTTTTGAGTAGATTTTAAAATAATAGAAATAAAAAGCTTCGAATTGGGAAAGACTTTTTGAGATTTTTGTGATGATCGATTTCTGGATTGTAGCCCTATTTTTAAAGCTAACTTTTAAAAAGGAGAAGAAAATCCAGGGCCATCATTAAAGGGGGGCAGGGGGGGTCAATTGCCCCCCCCCCCCCCATTTTGAGAAATCAATGTATTTACATATAAGTGGGCGTGGTTTTTAATGTTTTCTGATGAAATTGCAGTGTTTGAACCCTTTGCCCTCCTCCCTGGAAAAACTTGAAATGACGGCTCTGAGAAAATCATACTTTAGACAGAAATCTGGAGATAGTTCAAGAGAGAAGTAGGCTTCACCCGAAAAGTCGATTTAGCAGGTATAAAACTCAGTATGTTTAATGGGAACACTACAAGGATTGGTAGTCCAACTGTAGCTGACAACACATAACAAATGATAACAGTATATGTGGCAGGCATAGTACAGTACAGCCTCACTTATCCAGATTAGCTTGGACCAAAGGCAATCTGGCGGATTAAAAATCTCGATAATTCGGGTAGGGTAGTATGATAATGGAGCAAAACAAATACTTAAATAGGCAGACTTACTGTTTATTAGTATAAAAACCATGTTATGCAACAAAAATACAAGGCATTATTTTTTGTAATAAAAAAATAATTCTTCACAGAGAATTGGTTTACTGTCTTCTATTTCAAACAGGACACTTGAAGCATGTGACATTTACACGAGGCACAGTCACACAAATGCTTCATCATGAATAAGATCAAAATAAAAAGCAAATGCTTGATGGACTTAAAGTTAAATTCTTGCTATCATAACCAATTGTTTTTATTATGAACACATATTTTTTTTAAATCAGAAGCTGACAAATTTATTCCAGATTGAGGGGGAGGGTTAAACAAATAAACATGGTTCTGCCTCATAGATACAGTGGAACCTCGTTATTTTGACGCCCTAAAGGAACTTGAAAACATGTTGAATTGAATGGGTGATAACTTACTGAGGTTCCAATTTACCGATGAGCCCATGACAAGGACCAAACTGCAGTCTCTGGAAGTCATAAACATGCCAGGGGTGCCCATCCCCCCCCCCCCCCCAAGCTCAATGGCGCAAATTTCCCCCTAAAATTCTTCACAAACCTCTTGTGCTTTTAATTTTTATTTTTACCCATCTTTTTAAGAAATTTTTTTCATATTATTTTTTTTAATATTATTTATTTATTTTTTTTTAATATTATTTATTTTTTTTAAATTAAACTCTAATTTTTTTTCGATATTAATTTTTTAAAAGTTCTAATTATGCGCCCCCCAGAATATAATCGCTATTTTTCCCTTTCAGACATTCTAAGGACACACACTCGCACAAAAAATAAATAAATAAAAAATAAAGAAATAAATTAAATAAATTAATGAATAATTTAATGTAGAAAAACAAATTAATAAATAATTTGAATAAATAAATAAATAATTTAAATAAATTAATAAATAATTTAAACAAAAAAAATTTAAATAAATTAATAAATAATTTAAACAAAAAAAAATTAAATAAATTAATAAATAATTTAAATATATTAATAAATAATTAAATAAATTAATGAATAATTTAAGTAAATAAATAAATGAATAATTTAAGTAAATTTAATCATTAAAATCTGTTACCTTTTCACACTTCTTTAACACTTCTCCATCCAACAAACCTCTAGTTTCATCAGTACTTGGCAAAACGTTACAAAGATAATCACATTCTCTCAAAAGGACAGTCAAATCAGTAGTAGATCTAGAAGATCATAACAGGAAAATAAAATATGTTATTACAGTATAGAAGAGATTAAAATCAATGAATCAAACAAAAAAGAAAGTAAAAAACTACTTTAAAATATATGCATACTCATCAAAAGCATCGCAAGGTGAACTCCTGGCATGTCTAACAAAAGATATCACATGACAGCCACCTTTCTTTAAAAGTCGTCCAACTTTTCGAAAAAGAAATAAATATTTAGTTTTTAAAAAATAAGAGGCAACAAAGTGTAGCACATAAACAACTTTTTACTCTAATATAATAATGAAATAATTTTATTTGCATTTTGTGCTGCATTACTTTAGCAAATGAATATTGCAACTGCATGTGGCCACCACGGCCCAAAGCCCTTGAAAGGGATACAAAAAGGTATTGTGGTGTTCGCTATAGGAGATTCGGTTTGTGTACCATTATGAAAATAACTAAGTGGATATTATTCACTAATGAAAGTTTAGAATTTAACACTTTCCGGTCTAAGCCCGAGCGCCAGTCGGGGTGCTGTTTTTGGTGAAGATGACTAAGCCCCAGCTCCGCTCGGGGTCAAGTTTGAACCTCTTTATCTATAACAATACAGGTTATATACGTTTCAATCCCTTTTAGATATTATCTATGAACCTTTTTCCTTTGCAAAAAAAATAAATGGCAGCACCAAGCAGAATTAACTGCAAGAGACACTATAGAATAGGTTTAAAAACGAGTTAGTGCAAGCGGGCCTATTTTCCTATGCAGAACTTTTTTTCAAGTTCCTAGTATGCATTTTTCAACAATCTCTTACTAAAAATTAATTGCTTAAATAATTCTTTCTCATCATGAAAGAAAACATCTCGAAGTATTTAATACAATTAAAATTATCAACATAAACCTTTTAAAAAATCACAAAAAGCGCCAAAAAACCCAGTCTGGAGGGAGATATAGTCGAAGTAGCTCACCCATGAAAGTGTTAAGGACATTTATTAAGAGCAAGAATCTGAGAGAGTGTCACGCCTGTGATTCATGACCTCTCAGATTTTTTCCAACAAATAACCAAATGTTTATTACGTTATTGAAAGACCAAATCCAGAATGTTTTGCTCTAAAGTTGAGTTGTTTAGTTTTTATGGACCTCTAAAGTTGAAGGCGCGGCATCAAAAATTAAGCGGATTTTCAAGACATGGAAGTTGCCGTGAGCCAAAACTCTTACCAGGAACTGTTTAACTCCAATTTTCTTTTTGTATATAGAATATAGAAGGTTGAAACTTTAAAAAATGAGTGTTAAGTTTGAGGTAAGTTGTTGCCGTAAGGTCAGTGAAGGCTCTCAAAACAAGGCATTTTTGACGTTTTTTAGCATTTTTGAGGTCCAAAATCAGTTTGTACATTTCAGTTGGTACGGCAAAAGTGGTATCGTTTGAAAGACCAGTGTAAGCCTTTTAAAATAATGTATAAATAACCGATGAAAGTTTAACGTGCTTTTAGTTGCGTAAGGCCGAAATATGAAAAATGTCATATTTTAGCGATATTCAAACGGTCATAACTTCCTCTGCCAACAACATATTGAAATATTTTTTTTGCCAATGTCATACTCTATTCTTTGTCTTAACAGAACAGTTGAGTCCTTTGAGGCGAAATGTAAATTTTTTTTTACAAAAAATGTATTTTTTTCCTGTGTATTTTTTGTAAAAAAAATCACATTTCGCCTCAAAGAACTCAACTGTTCTGTTAAGACAAATAAAAGAGTATGACATTGGCAAAGAAAATTTTTCAATATGTTGTTGGCAGAGGAAGTTATGACCGCTTGAATATCGGTAAAATATGACATTTTTCATATTTCGGCCTTACGCAACTAAAAGTACGTTAAACTTTCATCGGTTATTTATACATTATTTTAAAAGGCTTACACTGGTCTTTCAAACGATACCACTTTTGCCGTTCCAACTGAAATGTACAAACTGATTTTGGACCTCAAAAACGCTAAAAAACGTCAAAAATGCCTTGTTTTGAGGGCCTTCACTGACCTTACGGCAACAACTTACCACAAATTTAACATTCATTTTGTAAAGTTTCAACCTTCTATATTCCATATACAAAAAGAAAATTGGAGTTCAACCGTTCCTGTTAAGAGTTTTGGCTCACAGTAACTTCCATGTCTTGAAAATCCGCTTAATTTTTGATGTCGCACTTTCAACTTTAGGGATCCATAAAAACTAAACAACTCAACTTTAGAGCAAAACATTCTGGATTTGGTCTTTCAATAAGATAATAAACATTTGGTAATATTTGGGAGAAAATCTGAGAGGTCATGAATCACCCCATAATGCTAGGCGTGACAGTTTCTCAGATTCTTGCTCTTTAGGGAGGTTAATATTTTTGTGAATTGTTCATTTTTGCACATTTACAAAGTTTTGAGGTACAAAAAAACATAGCAAATAAAAATTAACACTCGAAATGAAACAAATAAAAAAGGTCTAAAAATGCAGAAGGTTATACATTACCAGAACATCCAAGGTTTCCAGCTCCAAGGATTCCAACTTTTAAATCACTCAGCACTCTGAAATTCGGAAAGAAAGGTCTTGCCCTAAAACAGAAAAAATCATTCCAAAATTTCATCAACAAATACTTTCAGTAACATAATTTTTAAATTATGTAAAATAAAACATGAACATTTATTTAGATAAATTAACAAATTGCACAGCTGTTCTCTATTTAAATTCTCCAACAACTTAAGCTGTTGATAACACAATTCGTGTGCCATAACTGGCCAAAATGAAGAAAAGTTAATATGTATGGTTTTTATCTCTATATCTTCAGTTGTGAAGAATACTGTTTACAATAAGACATAGCTAACCATGGCTTCATTAAAATACTGTCACCTTAGTACTAATACCTTAAACCTGGTTTATGGTTTACAAACTATTTGACAAATATTGAACTTTTGACTGAAGTAAAACGACAAATAATTAACAAATAATAATCCTTATGCATTGGTAAAGATTATAATGCTTTGGTGTTTAAGTAATAAAATTTTCTTTGTGACACAATAACAAGAAGTTTGGATTATCAAACATACAAAACTAAAGAAAACAAACTATATACATTTGCAACAGGGCTCGAAAAATCTTTAAAATTTTACATGCCCTGCCGGGCATGTTTGTCTAAAAAGTACATGCCCGAATAAAATTTTTACCTGCCCAGTTTAATTTTTGTTGTTTTAATAAAAACATTTGAATTTGTCCTACAGTGTTAAGACGTTGATTGCCAAGCTACAAAACATACGTAGCATATGAGCTGCGCTAAATACAATACAAATCCATATTAATGTCATTGTAAAAGACAAATTCTAATCTGGAGGAAAACAGCAAATCACATATAAGCTAACTCAAATTCTATTCTGTCAGCTAAAAGGATATACTACAAATTATCATCTCCTACTTGGGCAGTCAACATGTTAAACAGACAACATATTAAATTTGCAGTTTTGTATCTGAATTAAGAATTATTTCTATCTTAACATATATGGTAATTTTTTTTCAAAAATAGAAATAATAAAGTTTAGGAAAGAAATATTTGATCGTAAAATTACATGGCCAGCTGGGCATGTAAGGGTTGAAGATTCATGCCCGATCAGAAATTTTACATGCCCCGTGCATGTCGGGCAATATAATTTTCGAGCCCTGATTTGCAAATGTTGAAATGTAAATCGACAGACATTTCTCAGTTTAAAATTGCTTTAAGAGCACATCTTCAGTTGGTATTTTATTAGCTATTGGCAACAATCACACTTCAAGGTCTCCCGTACCTAACACTACATGGGGTTTAATCCAGTGCTTCTCAACCTGTATGCCACGGTATTTTCAGAATTCCAGAAGAGGAAGGACATAGATGTATTTCACCTGCGCAAAAGTTCCTGACAGCACACAGGAGGTCAGAGTCAGATATATTTTTCTAGCTTGATTTTAATTATTTGCCAAAACAAAAAGAGCACGCAGTGAAACCCTTATTTTACTAGCATGTAAAGAAATTGCACAGCGAATTATGGATTCTGATGCAATGAGTGTGGTTGCCAGAGACACTAGCGCTTGACACTATTAGGACACTATTAGGATTTTATGGTAAATAAAATAATATTGTAAAACAAATAGTTAGGACATTTATATTTCAAGAAGATGGAGCAACAGACACGCAACTCATCATCACTATGGAACTTGCTGACGAAGAATGTATTGAAGATTAGGGATGTACCGATAAGCAAATTGGCCGATTACCGATTAATTGGCTGTTCATAATCGGCTGATTAATCGGTTGGGCCGATTAATGATAATTTAGATTGTTTTCCTGCAACCAATTTTACCATCACTGATTTTTCTCTCTTATACAATTCCAAGTTTAGAAATAGTAAGTAATTTATTTTTGGGAGAAGATTTTTTTTTTCAATTTCCTAGTTTTCACAAAATAATTTCAATATTTTATCAAATTTCTTAGAACCAATTTTCATATTAGTGTCAATAATATTAACACATTGTTAGTTGTGTTAATTGGAAATAAAAATTTATAAAAAAAGGAGCAGAGGGGGAGTGTGTGGTCAACACTCCAACTTAGGAGTACTTTTAATTCATATATTTTAGTAATTAGTAGCACGTCAATTCAATACTTTTATTCTTTGAAAATTAGAGATTTATCTGAAAGCACTATGCTAAGGAGAAAACTATCGCCACATGAAAAATGTTGCATCATTGTCTATGTATATTTATTCAAAGTAGGAGAATTAAATCAAAAAAAACTTTATATCAACTGGTGAGGATTATTATTGCTGTTAATAAAATTATTCATCATAGTTTCCTAGTGAAAGTATACTTTAAAGAATAATAGCTGAAAAATATTTTTCAGCCGATTAATCGGCCTGATTTTGCCGATTATTAACAATCTGCAAGGTGGCCGATTATGACCGATTAATCAGTGTATCCCTATTGAAGATTATTATCATCTCTACATAATTTATCGTAATGTGCAATAATGGTTGACGAAACATTCTGCGTTATAGATAAATATGTAAAAATCAATGGGATCTAGTAGCACAACTGATGGAACAGCTGCAACAGGAGGAAATGCGGAAGGGTCAAATGCGAAAAATCAAAACTTAAATGTTCAGATCGTGGTTCCCTTTTCGCCACAATATTGTTCACATGGCAAATAATCTTATAGATGAACTTAAGTCATTATTAGTTGAAACTCTAAAATGGCCAACTTCATAAAATCCAGACCACTCAGTTTTCCCCTTTTCATCATACTGCTTCGAGAGATGGGGGTAGATTACTGCACCCTACTTCTTCAAGTAGAGGTTCGCTGACTTTTAAGAAGGAAGGTTTTGCCAGACACTTTTAGTTGAGGGTGAAAGTACAAGTTTCTGATGTGCAAAAAACGCGAAATCCGGAGAGAACTATTGAATTCATATTGCTAGCTTTGAAATATTGGAAAAAGTAAATTCGGTGAGGTATCTTCAGATATATTCTAGTGGGAGGTCACAGTGGTCTCCCAAAACATTTCATAATCAAAAAATTTTGCTGACGATTCGGAAAATTTAGAAACACTATAGCAACATTGAGATTTTCCAATGATACATTTTTCTCAAGTGTGCTTTTCTCAAAGTTCCAGTGCCCGTGAGTATCTTATACTTCTCAAGAATATGCTCTTAATTTGCCAAAGGATTTTTTTAAATTTTTCTGAATGATAAAATACGATCAAGCTCACACGTAAAAAATAAATAAATAGAAAATTTTAATGTTGCAGTATTGTTTCCAAAGTTGCTGAATCTTCAGAAAAATTTTCCGAATATGAAATTTGAAATTTTTCTGGAGGTCACCGTGACCTCCTTTGACTTCCCATTGGGGAGCCTCTAAAAATACCTCCAGTACTTACTTTTTCTAATATTTCCACTTCCAGTCACTGCCCCAGTTAGTAATATGTAAATTCAATAATTCTCTCAGTAACGATTTATCGTTCATTGATGTAACTGCAATAAGAAGCTAAAAATTCTAAAAATTCAGACACAATTAAGTGCTGTGAGTCTTTTTCTTTCTCTATACACACATCTGTAAATTATTATTATATATTCTAAGTTTTAGCAGATCTGAGCTACATACTAGACTCATTTTAGTACGGGAGAATCTATTAAAACCTGCTACATTTTTTTTCTGTAAAACTGGAAGAGACCCCTACCGTTTTATTTTTTACGCTGTTTTACACATATGCAGGTATCAAATAATATAAAAAAAATAATCATAACATGTAAAGAAAATAGAAAATTTCAATGTTGCCTTATTGTTTTCAAGTTTGCCGAATCATCACGAAAATTTTTCGATCATGAAATTTTTCGGGAGGTCACTGTGACTTCCCACTAGAATACATCTGAAGATACCTCACAGAATTTACCTTTTCCAATATTTCAATATCCATATTAATCAATATGTGCATTCAATAGAACTATCAGGACAGGATTACAAGTTTTTTGAGTAAATTGCAATTAAAATACTAAAAATTATAAAAATTTAAACAAAATTAAGTGTTTTTAGTCTTTTTTTCTTTCCCTATACAAATTTAAATACATCATTACTACATACCCAAAGTTTCAGCAGATCTGACCTACTTGATGGACACATTTTACTATGAGAAAAAGCATCAAAATGAGCTACAAAAAAAATTATTTTCTTGAAAACTAGACGAGACCCCACGCAATTTTTTTTACATTATTCTACACATTTGAACGTTCCATAATTCATAAAAGTTATTTTTTTCTAGGGTTGCTGTTTTAAGTTAAAAGCGATTAAAAAACCACAAATTTTGAAAATTTGATAAACATCTAAGTCTTTTTCTCTTCAAAGCAATAATATATGAAACAATTTTGCGTACCACATATTCTCTTCATTGTATAAATTTCCAGTATATATTAAAAAAATTTCGGGAGGTTGCTTTTAGGGGGAAATAACGCAGTTCAAAGTCGAGCGAAAATGAACTAAAAACCATACTTTGCGGCCCCTTAACTAAAGAAAGCAACACACCCCAAACCAAATAACTATGGGGTCCTCATAACCAGACACTGTACAATCAATAAATGTAAACATAACCCTGGGGTGGCGTTTCTGTAAAAAACTACAGTACACTGAAATGCGTCTTTCAGCCGTTTTACCAAAAAAGCGCTGCCGAACTTTGGGAATTTGTACTGAGCGAACAAAATTTTTGGGGGGCTACAAACTTCAGAATGTTTATTTCTTATGACCTACTTTGACACATAAAAATGAGGAAAATCAAAAATGGTCACTGCCACACCTTGTCTGAATTTCAAAATAATGGCTCTTAAGGTTATTGACTGCTAGTAAAATGAGTGAAAAAAAATCTGATAACACTGTTCATACACAGCTACCATTTTCAACAACACATCTTTATTTTGTGGGCTTTGTAGCCTTTGAGTTAATACAGTTAACTTTAGAAAATTCCAACGCTCTTAAAACGAATTAGTGCTAAGACAAGCTACATTTCTGATTCCCGTCCGATAGTTTGTCGTGAATTGTTCTTTACATAAAACAAGCCTCAGCTAAGACATTTTAAAGGTCCCCTAGAACTTGTTTTAACGAGGTTAGATTGGAATTAATCATTTGAACTGCAAACAGCGACCCTGCCAGATATCACTCTAATCTCTATTTTAAAAAAATGGATGGATTTATGTACATTAGGGTGGGGCGAAAAATAAAAAGTTTTTCAGATCAACTTCTAATAGTTGCCAAAAGCTGTCTTTGGTGATAGTTAGCTTTTGTGCAAAATTTGAGAAAAATCGGTTAATATCTTCAGGGGGCGCTGCGATCGAAAAGTTTTATCATAGCTTTTATCGGGATTTTATGGTTAAAATATGAAAAATAATGCCGTTAGCTAATCTCATTGCATTTTTTTTACTCATAAGATATATTCATGCATTCAAAGCATATGAAATAACTCACAAAAAATATTTTATATTATATATTTATATTTCAAGCATTTAAAAGGAAACAAAAACGTGAAAAAAAGTGCTTTTTTTTAAATATAAATATATCATATAAAATAATGTTTTTGAGTCATTTCATATGCTTTTAATGCATAAAAACATCTTTTGAGTAAAAAAAACGCAAAGAGACTAGCTAAAGGCATTCTTTTTGATATTTTAACCATAAAATCCATAACAAAGCTACGGTAAAACTTTGCGACCGCAGCGCCCCCTGAAGATATTAACCGATTTTTCTCAAATGTTGCACAAAAGCTAACTATCACCAAAGACAACTTTTGGCAGCTATTAGAAGTTGATCAGAAAACCTTTTTATTTTTCGCCCCACCCTAATGTACATGTGTATGTTTGTTCCTTATACGAATCCAGTTTTTGTCAGATTTTAATCAAACTTGGCACAGAGGTTTCTTGATTCACTAGAATTCACATAGGCGGGGTTTTGAAAATTTTCAAAAATCCAAAAAGCTCAAAATTCAAATTTTTTGTCTCAAAATGGCCATTTTCTTTCAATTTTGAATAGATAGAGTAATAGCGATAAGCCGTTAAGCATACTCATTGATAAAATTTAACACATTTAAATATGAGTATTTTCCAACAAAGATTAAGATTAACAATGAATTATCAATTTAGGGCTTACCTATTTCATTTTCGCATGAAATAAGTTGGACATAATGCAATACCAGGCAACGCTGGGTATAAGCTAGTAAGATAGGGTAAAAGCACCAGTAGTCAGCCATTTAAGAAGATCTGTTGTTGATCTTGGCTAACCTAGAACTTTCAGCTATCAATACAGCAACAAAAACAAGGTAAAACTTTAGAATGAACCTTTCTGATAGTGAATCACCTACTTGTTTCAGAAATTTAAAAAAAATTATGTTAAAATCCAAGCTGTTGTCAACACTAGTAAATGCTCCAGTAGTTGGCCACAGAATCATCTTAGCTGAAAAATAAGCAGAATCGCAATCTTGGATGACGGGCACACCATTCAAAATGAAATGACTCATTACTAATTCAAAAAAAGTACCCAAAACTTAACTACCACTGGTTGATGATTGAGGATAGGTACATGAATGTGTGAATGCGTCATATCTGATTTTGAATTAAAAATGTACTATTTATGAGGAGTTTTATGTCATTGTGGCCGACTACTGGAGCACTTACCCTATATGTGTAAAAGTTGAAAAACTTACCATTCACAGATCTTTTGTTTTTCACAGTATGTATAAAATCCTCTTTCTATATTTATGATTTGTGAAATGACGTAATTGGACATGAGCTCTCCAAAGTACGGATCGACATATCGAGTGAGTTGAAAGGTGGGCAGAGGCTGAAAGAGAGAATTAAATATGAGTGAGAGGCAAAATACAAAATCAGTCGAAAGTCTTGTAGAGAAGTAACTATTTCTGTGAATTTAAAATATTTTTGTGAAAATGGGGCTAGATTTGTACAAATGTCCTCCCCTCTTTCCTTTCCTTTCTTTGTGCCTCAAACAATGATAGAGGGGAGGAACTGCATAAGCACTTCCGGGGGTTGGCGAGCGTAAGAGAGCAGGTGGCGACAGCCCCCTAGTACCATCATATCTCAGTTATATCTAAACGTTTTCTAACAAAACTAGTGCTAAACAGTTTGTTTTGGAAAAACCTGTGCCATCATGAGTTACCATTTTATAAATACTTCAAAAAGTATTTTATTAATGTCAATTGAATAATAGTTTACGCACAAAGCAATTCTAATCATTTGCATGTAACCATTGTTGGAAAATCTAAGTGGGAAAAAAGTCCACAGTACCGTAACTATTACAACCATAAGGGAAAAAGTGCGGAGTAGAGACGAGTTCGGGCTCACTTTTGAAGGCCCAAGCCCGCGAATTTTTAATCCGAGCCCGCCCGAGCCCGAGTGATATTGTCTTGTTTTGAGCCCGACCCGGCCCGAGCCCGAGTGTATCAAACATCAATATATATATATTTAATTTCCACTTGGGATGCACTGCCATATGGTTTATCGTAATAGCAATTGCAAATATATTATAAGTGGGTGCGATCTTTTTGAATTATTATTATTATTATTTTAATTTTTTCCGATGTACGGAAGCTGAAAAACAATGTATGGGAGTGGGAGATATTTTTAGTAAGGTGATAGATGTCATTTCTCTGAAACTCTTCCAGAACAAAGCAATTCTGCCATTAAGAAAAACTGTTCTCACGCTCTTTAAGTACCCAATATTTTATTCCGTGAACGTTATATTTGTATAAAAACTGACTATCTTAATATGAGATCGAGCCAGAGCCCGAAAGCTGCTTGAAGTTAAAGGGCCCGAGTCCGTCTCGGGCTCGAACTCAGGCTTTCGGGCCGAGCCCGGCTCATCTCTAGTGCGGAGAGTAGAAAATTAATTTTTTTTCATACGCCAGCTCTCGTTACACAGGGTATGGTAAATATTACAGCACAAAAAAAAAACAGCAAACCATATTGCAGCCACATATTTTGGGAATACAATGAAAGAGAAACCCTTTCCAATGAAAAAATGCTGCATTGCTGGTTGCATTCCAATATTCAAACTTTACAATGAGAAAGGGGCATCTTATGATCCTGAAACACGTTTTTGCAATCTTTTACAATTTTGTGTATCAAAATGTCAATATTTAGGTCCTTCACTTTTTCGCAACTTATTTTAAAAGGATATAATAAAGAAATGTGGCCATTAAAACTCTTGATTTGAGGCATAACATCTTTAACAGAAGTTTTTAATTACAGAAAATATCTAACAATAAGAATTAAATACACACCTATATGTATTCATAAATAAAAATTAGAACCATGCAGTAAAAAGCAAACAATGTCATACATTTCACACTCCAGGGCCCCCGTACCTACTACAAAACGTGGTTTAACCGGGATAGGACCCTGAAGAGCGCTCTGTTCTTTTTGAACCAGACTAAGGGCGAGCAAACCCTTGGCCCAGCTTCCCCAGAGGTATTGTTTCACTGGGAGGACTGTGACCACGACGTATTTAACGTCCACCAGCCACCATTAATCAAGACGGTGGATCTTTGATAGGCTGGGATCGGACCCGGGTCCCTCCGGTCATGAGTCCGACGCCGTACCGATCGGTCCACCACGGCCCAATGTCATACATTGCAGACACACGTTTTAGGGTCACAAGGAATCTCTTTTCCAATTCAAAAGTTTGCCAATTACTCTGCACACTCCAGCAAAATCGGCAAACCTAGTATTTGTGGATAAGGATTGGGATGAGTGATAGGCTAAAAAGCTTCACAACATTGCTTGATGCATGTCAGGAATTGACAAGAACTAGTTTGGTTGAGAACAGTGAGTGTTTACAATTTATTTTTTTTGCAAAGTTCATCTTAAATAGCAGTTCAACTACACATAAAGTTTTTAAAAGCCAGACAGAAGTAATTTTACCTTAGACAAATCGACTTCTTCAAATATCATATCAACACCTGAAAGACGCAAAATTCAAATTAAATTATTGTTGTTTTTGTACCACATCACAATAAAATACAATGGCTAAAAAAGATGGTAGAAATTCAAACTAATTATTTAAAGTACAAAATTCTATCTTGAATAATTGCCAATATAGATATCAGACAGGGTAGGATCCAAAAAATGTTCGAAGCTATCAAACTTGTCAATCATTAAGGAATAATCTCCCACATTTGTTTTTAAAAAATTATATCATTTATGGACAGCTTTTTAAACATTTACGATGTAAAAAACTTATTTCACTACTTAATATATCATGAAAACAATACAATGCATCAAAATCAAAAGTAAATAAACAGATATTATGAGAGTAAAAGAACATTACCAGCCCAAGTGTTTTGAGCCCATTTTAAATCGGGCAACTCATAAAGCATCTTGGCTAAATAGTTTCCATCAATGACAAGAACTTCTGCTTTTCTAGCACTGCTGATTTCTTCATCAGAAATAGAAATAGTCTTGTCCCACTTAATCCTTTGATCTAAAAGAGAAAAGAAAACTTTAGAAACGTCATATTATTAATCGAAAAAATATGTAAACCAAGAACAAATTACAGACAATTTTGAAACAAATAATTTATTGAGAGCATAACGTAGAGTGCCCAGATGCCCCGATTTTATTAGGATTGCCTGAAATTTTAGATATCCTGATAATGTCTTGAAAGTGGAGTTCTTATTTTGATTTTTCCCGCACTCCTGTAAAACTTTAAAGCAGCAGTGGTCGCCTGACCGATAATTGATCGAACTTAGACTGGAATGCTCCGAGTTCAATGCAAGAAAATTGGAGATCCTCCATGTATGCTAATGGTGACTGTTACCAGTTAAACCAGGTGGAGGACCTTGGAGTCAAGGCTGACAAAAGGTCATATCGGTCACAAACTGAGGGTCTGGCTTGAAATTGAATCTCCCTTTTGGGGATATGGAGATAAAACCGACAAGGGACTCTGATACTCCTTGTGGTGTTGTGGTGGATGTGTGTGTGCAAAATTTGTACTCACGTGATTCCTCGGGGCTGACATCAACATAGTAATCCATTGCGACTAATTCCATTAGAAATGAAGCACGAGCACAAAACATAATCGAAAAAGTAATATCCATTTTATTATTAATGTTCGCACATTATGGGAGACATTTTGCATCAAGTGTTAAGAACACTTGATGCATCCACACACATCAAAAACTCAAGCTCCACTAAAAAAATCTCCAGAAATTTACCACGCTAGAAAAACAATGACAGTTGAAAAAGAATGTTCTCGAACATTCCAAAAGAAAAACCGTTATGCCTTGCACATATAAGATCAAAACAGTGGTACTTCGGTACAAAGTGGAATAAATTAGCGTGAACAGAAAAGCTATTTTTAGCCCAGCCAAGCATTTCTTTTTTTTAAACGGCAAGGAAAGTGAAAAATTTGGAATCTTTTGTGATTTGCATTGCAAGATAAATAAAATCAAAGAAAATGTGGGATGATTAATACCACACTCCTGCCTGCAGGGTAGTGTAGAGACAAATTTCAAGAAAATCAAGTTACAAATGTTATTTTTGATCAGTAAGATGAAAGACTTCAATATAATAACTGATTAATTGCCATATTTTACAATTATATATGTCTTTTTCCCAGGGCTACACCAAAGACTGCAATAGTTTTGCAATACTATACGGTCACATTATATCCGACTATATAATATGTTGGGGAAACAAGGTTTCCATCACTAAATGCCTATTGTTTCAGGGTATTTATACTGGTGGACTTCTAAAAATATTTCTGTTTTTTGTATTAAAGTTAAGTTCAACCTTTTCATTTTCAGGTAGATTCTTTTGCGTATATGCTAAGCTGATTTTTTTTTTTTTTTTTTTTTTCAGTAAGTGCCATCCTGAATTCAAAAATCAATCAAAATCAATTTCAATGTCATTTTTTAGCAAGAAGGGGCTTTACAAAAGGATTCTGACAAATGAAAACCTTGCTGAAAAAAATAGATTCGAATAATAAACATGTTCGAAGAAAATGTTTCATAGGTTTGTTAATAATACATGTTATCTAGAAAAGTAGACGATTCATCAAAAATTCCTAATTTTGGATGAAAGATATCTGGAAATCAAATAATAAAATTTTATTCATATTTGAATCTTTGGATTCACACCTATCCTATTAAAAGTAAGCAACCCTGTTAAAGCTATGTACCCCATTGCTAATTTCAGCCTCTTCGAATAAGCTGCTACACTATTGAAGTTGTAATCGTTTTTATTATATAGTCAACTACTTTAAATCTACAGAGCTAAGATCTAAACATGTACTGAAATATACAAAAATATTTAGACACCTGCAATGAAATTTATACTTCAGGATTGCATACAAGTAAGACCAATACATGATCATTAAAGAAATTAAATTTTCAAAAGAAAAATAATAAAATTAGTCTAACCTGCTTATTGGAATAGATCTTTTGCCACAAAAAATATTCTTTTTTTTTGCCCGATATTCTATTATAAGGGATGAAAATCATGCATTACAGAAGTTTGGGTACATTGAAAAATGTATTATATTCAGCGGAATATTCTTTTAAGGGCGATTCTCAGTAAACTGGTAATTGGCTGTCCGGATCGAGTATTTTAAAAATAATAAAGTGTAATAAAGTAATAATCGCTCTTAATATAAGTAAAGCATTAATACTTTGTGGCTCAATCGTATTTGGAGTGATAACAATTTAATTTTTTCTTCTAGAAATTATCTAAGCACCAAAAACAGTCCCCTGGCTGTCCCAATCCCATAGTCTAACTGTTAAAGATAGTATTTCCAAAAACCTATTAACACTACATAAATTTGGCAATTAATATCTAAAAATAGAATAATGAAGCTATATTTTTCTTATGTAATAAGATATAATTACGTATTTCTAAGACTTAAAATTGTCATGTAAATTCTGTCCGGAGTTTTTTCAAACAGTCCCCTGCAACAAATTCAAAGCTGTAATACGAAAAATCTATAACTTTTGCAAATTCTTTTTGGCATGAAGTTTAAAGTAATCAGTGTGAATTTGCCGAAATCGCCGAGAACAGTGTTGAAACGTTACTTTGCTTAGTTTAAGAGCCACATTTGTGATGAAAGTATGCATCGGGGTTGTTGCGAAAAGTCCTCTGGGAAGTGATTTTATTAATGTCAATTAATTTAATTATTAAACATATTAGTTATTATGTCCACGATTTGTGCCTAAATTTATAGGTAGTGTCGTAACTAATTATGTTCCAATAGTTTTGCACATATTACGCAACAAACAGCAAAAACACAGTCACCTGGCACAGTCCCTTGCCTAGTTATACTAGGCGGGAGACTTACCCCCTATCACAATTTATCAGAAAAACACAAACTTCAATTGGCCCTATTTCAAATCAAAGTGATAGATTCATTTTCTGAGCAATAGTATTATATAATTATGGGAACATTTCAAAAAACCGTGCCCGGAGAGATTTCGTGTGAAAAATGACGAGTTTACAGAGAATTCTAATAAAAGCAGAAAATAATCAGCGCCCATGTCATGATTATGCGACATGTGAAAGATCCCTTGGGATATTCGTTTGGCATTGAATATCTTTCGGAAAAATTAAATTCCTAGTGCAGTTTTGCATCGAAAAGAGACCTGGTGCCTCCATCTGGCGGCTGGGTGTCAAAATTATCTGTGCCAACGCATCACAGCGCCTTAATGGTGGCACATACAAGGACTGGACGCTTTATCGGGGCATCGCACTGGGTCTGCAAAAGGCGTCTTCTCGCTTAGGCTGCCCCATTGGGAAAAAAAATATTCTAATAAGGGGGCTTTATGGTATTTACAAACCAGTGGAACAGAATTTGTTATTTGCACTATAGTTTTCATAGCCATGCTTTTTTTTACATTAATGATATTATTTTTGTTCTCTTTTGTATAACTTTTGCTGAATGCTTTACAAATTTGGTTTTATACTATTGAAACTTTTATTGATTTATTTACATATTTTTCCAAAGAAAATATGAATGTATAGAATAATCCCTTGTTTACTTTATTGGTATGCCATTAAAAAAAGTCTTAACAACCAAAAATCACCAGCTATAATGAAAGAAAATGCATTTTTTCGAATATAAAACTAGTTCTTTAAATATTTTTTTTTTAAATATTTCAATGTTTTTTCTCTCCTGCCAGAAATACAGTCACAACTATCAACTAACCTGAAAGAGGTACAACAATCAAGTTCACATCTGGCGGTAACAACTTCCTAATTTCAGCAGCCAAATTAGGAAATTTTGACATGAAATAAATATCAGGCTTTCTTGAAGACATTGGTAACAATAAAGTCACTTATCTGTCACCACTTATTCAGCAATATTAAAGCAAAAGGTGGGCATAGACCAAGCAAACTAAATGCTATCGAAAGTAAACAGAAAACAGCACGTTGATAAGAGACGGTTGTCAAACTATTAAACTAGCATATCATAACAACTTACCGCTTCAGGAATAAGGTCGTCTAGTTTCACTCCCAGGTTTACAAAATATTTCGCCAAAAGCAATGAAGCGTATTTCAAGTAGGCCATGGTGATTGCTAAAACAAGCACGTTTACTTCAAGCATGACGATTCTACAAGAAGCTGAAAAATCATACAAGTTATAAAGTGTCAGAAAATTACAGAGAGTAACATTTGTTGAACATGAAATAAGTTCCAAAAAGAACGTTTAAAACTCACTAGAACAATGAGATGTAAAAAACACAAAACTGAGAAACACCAAAACACACATAATTAAATTTCGAGCTTCCAAGATAAATCCAATGACATCACCCCGTCGGTCGCGGGAATATCGGATCCAGCAGGGCAGAGAATATCACGTGACTACACGGCAACCGGAAAGCGATTTCAGTGTGGGCGTGGCTTAAAGGAAATAATAGCAGACAGCTTTCGAATCGCGTAGTGTGGATTTGAATATGGTCTAATACAAAATAATTCAAATATAATAAAGACGAAATTAAGCACAATTAAGAATGCCAGATGCAATGTTTTACGAAAACGAGTAGTATCTTTCACATGAAAATCCAAAATTGATTTTTCTGTTCTTTTTCGCAACTTAATTTTGTTTCAGAATTTTAATTCCGGTTTATTTTGCTCATTTTCAATCGTTTTGTTTAACTCGAAAAAAATCTTTTGTGTAATAGAGAAGTTAAATTCTAATTTGCTTAAAAAAAATTAATGAATAAAATTCATCACCACACCAGGATTTAAAAAAAAAATAAATAAAGGAAAATAAAGTTGAACTACATTGAAAATCAAAAATTATATTAAAAAAAAAGAAAAGAAAAAAAAGACAAGCTTTTCTCGACTTGTGTACTTTTTTTTTTATCGAATACATTATGGAATTAACAATTTGGTTTTATGAAGTTAAAACTGCAAGACAACGTGTCTACAAGTACAAATAAAAGGTTAAAAAAGAGTTAGAAAACTCTAGCAGATAGCTATTTGAGCTATTTGGGGGCTATTATGAATGAAGCCCCATCATCAGTGCAAAAAGATGATGGTTCACTGACAGCAGTCAAGTGAACCAATAGCTATATGCTAGAGTTTTCTAACTCTTTTTTAACCTTTTATTTGTACTTGTAGACACGTTGTCTTGCATTTTTAACTTCATCAATTGTACAAAGTTTTCGACTGCTTTTCTTACAAATTTGGTTTTATTTCTTGATTCATTTAGGCAGGGTGTTAATGATTTAAATCAATTGATTTAAACCAGTGATTTAAATCAAATGATTTTTTTTTTAAATCATTGATTTAAATCATTTTTCAACTTAAGCTTAGAAATCTTCTTGATTTTTTGATTTTCATAAATTCTGTTTTTTTGCTTAGTTTTAGTTTCTGTTTTTGCATAACTTTTCTTCCTAAAATTGATTTTTGTCCTTATGGTTTTCTCTCACTTATTTAATACTTCTATCTATTCATTTTTTCTCTCCTTACTCAATCTAACTATTCACATTTTTAGGCAATGGAGACTTTTAAATTATATTCGGCATTATTATTATTATTATTATTTATTTATTTATTTTTTTTGAAATTGATAAGGAAGTTAAAAGGCAATACACGAAAAGATGGTAGATGGTTGTGTATCTTTTGATTTTTTTCTCATAAAACACTTTTCAATTTAAGATAGTTAAGTAATGTTGAAAAAGAGAAATTTGCTGGAAACTGCTAACACGTTTCTCAAAGTTACGAGAAATCATATTTTCAATGTAAAAATAAATAAATAAAAGAGCATATTAATTAAAAGACATGTAGCAATGTCCAATTTATTTATTTCCTTCTTTTGTTATGTTTTTCAGTGTGTTACTATGTCATCTGTATTATACTTATGATTTAAATCATATGCATTTGTATTAAAATCGTTTGCATTGAATGTTATGAAATTTTTTTGGTGACATAATAAATGAAATTTTGTTTTGAAATTTTTAACAATATCAATTTTATGCTTACTAATATTCATAAGTATAGCTAAACAGTTACGAGAGTTTCTGAAGTCTTTTTTTTTTTTAATTTTTTAATATAAAAAATCGATTCAAATTTAAAAAAAATCAGATTGAAATAAAAAAAATCTGATTATTTTGATTTTTTCAAAAAAATCATTGATATTTTTTCACATCCTGCATTTAGGATGTAAGGATTAATAAGTACTAAACAGAAACAGTGGAACTTAATTATTTGTTGTTAAAGATTCAAAATTTTGAATCTTTAACAACAAATAATTATTTTAATGCATGCTTTGATAAATTAAGCACCCCTTTTTTTTTTTTTTTTTGACTTGAAATCACTTAAGTAATCTAAATTAAGCAGTCATTAAATTACAACACACAAAAATTGCTATTTACTTTTTCATGGTTGAGAGCCAAGGAATCTGCCCCATTGGCCCTGCCCAATGCCCTCTTTTCGTCCCGTAAGACAAGGCGAGGAGTTAGTTCTTAATGCTTATTAGAATAATAAATGAATAATAATTATAAAATTCAAATTTGTAGGAAAGTTTTAAAAATAGTAATAGTAAATAATAAATTCTTAAATTATTATATACAAATACAAAAGAAGACGAACAGCTACAGGCTCTATCCCCAGCTAGGCTGGTCTTAGTAAATTTCTCTGGTAAGTTGTACCAGGTGCTCACAACCCTACTAAATTAGTAATTTTTCCTCACCTCTAGGTTAGCCTGAGATTTAAATAGCTTTAAACAATGTCCCCTTGTTCTGCTTTCTAAACAAAAATTCAATAGATAAACTTCATTCATTTTGATAAAAATTAAACAACTGGATCATGTCTCCTCTGACTCTCCTACAATGTACCTCCGGTGCTACTATGCGAAATTTTGAGCGGGGGTGGGGGGGATTACGTATTTCCCCCAAGGTTTGGAGATATATTTTTCCCATAGAAAGTAATTTTAGTGAAGTAATTAAAGTTGTTGAAATTTAGCATTTTTACTAACTTACTCACTAATGGCTGAAAACGAAATATATTTATATTTTTGCCGAAAATATTGTACTAAAATTAAGAAAGTACTCATTTCTATAGAGGGAGGGGGGGGGTTGAGCCCCTCTTGTCCTCCCTATATTGGGTGGAGCCCATGTCCAATGCATAAAATGTGACATGAATGTATCTTGATTTTAACCATTCAATGCAATACTACTGGAAGAACTTACCGTTATGATTCAAAAAATTAAAAAGAAAGAAAGAAATACTACTAATCATGAATGAAGTATTTGAATAAACATTAAGGATGTACCAAATAGCAGTTTTATATGAATACTAAAAACTAACTATTCGGCCAAATACTGACAATGTCTGGTTATCTGAACATTAACTAAGTTTTATAACATTTTTTGCAATTACTTCTAACAATTATTTTTTATTTAACATTTAAAAGTTTTAATTTACTTAGTAGCTATTTGAGAACAGCCTTTAGTGTATAAGTTGTTAGAAAATAATAAAATTTTCTTGATTTTTTTTATGTTTCTTTATTTACTTTATTAAAAAATTAGAAAATGCTTAATTAAATTATCAGATTTTTTTATTTAAATCTGATTTTTTTTAAAAATTTAAATCGATTTTATATATATATATATATATATATATATATATATATATATATATATATATATATATATATATATATATATATATATATATATATATATATATATTATATATATATATATATATATATATATATATATATATATATATATATATATATATATATAAAAGACTTCAGAAACTTTCGTAACTGATTAGCTATACTTATGAATATTAGTAAGCATGAAATTGATATTGTTAAAAATTTCAAAACAAAATTTCATTTATTATGTCACCAAAAAAATTTCATAACATTCAATGCAAACGATTTTAATACAAATGCATATGATTTAAATCATAAGTATAATACAGATGACATAGTAACACACTGAAAAACATAACAACAGAAGGAAATAAATAAATTGGACATTGCTACATGTCTTTTAATTAATATGCTCTGTTATTTATTTATTTTTATACTGAAAATATGATTTCTCGTAACTTTGAAAAACGTGTTAGCAGTTTCCAGCAAATTTCTCTTTTTCAACATCACTCTTATTATCTTAAATTGAAAAGTGTTCTATGAGATAAAAATCAAAAGATACACAACCATCTTTTCGTGTATTGCCTTTTAACTTCCTTATCAATTTCAAAAAAAAATAAATAATAATAATAATAATAATAATGCCGAATATAATTTAAAAGTCTCCATTGCCTAAAAATGTGAATAATTAGATTGAGTAAGGAGAGAAAAAATGAATAGATAGAAGTATTAAATAAGTGAGAGAAAACCATAAGGACAAAAATCAATTTTAGAAAGAAAAGTTATGCAAAAAACAGAAACTAAAACTAAGCAAAAAACAGAATTTATGAAAATCAAAAAATCAAGAAGATTTCTAAACTTAAGTTGAAAAATGATTTAAATCAATGATTTTTTAAAAAAAATCATTTGATTTAAATCATTGACACCCTGCCTAAATGAAACAAGAAATAAAACCAAATTGTTATTCCATAATGTATTCGATAAAAAAAAAAGTACACAAGTCGAGAAAAGCTTGTCTTTTTTTTTCTTTTCTTTTTTTTTAATATAATTTTTGATTTTCAATGTAGTTCAACTTTATTTTCCTTTATTTATTTATTTTTTTAAATCCTGGTGTGGTGATGAATTTTATTCATTAATTTTTTTTAAGCAAATTAGAATTTAACTTCTCTATTGCACAAAGGATTTTTTTCGAGTTAAACAAAACGATTGAAAATGAGCAAAATAAACCGGAATTAAAATTCTGAAACAAAATTAAGTTGCGAAAAAGAACAGAAAAATCAATTTTGGATTTTCATGTGAAAGATACTACTCGTTTTCGTAAAACATTGCATCTGGCATTCTTAATTGTGCTTAATTTCGTCTTTATTATATTTGAATTATTTTGTATTAAACCATATTCAAATCCACACTACGCGATTCGAAAGCTGTCTGCTATTATTTCCTTTAAGCCACGCCCACACTGAAATCGCTTTCCGGTTGCCGTGTAGTCACGTGATATTCTCTGCCCTGCTGGATCCGATATTCCCGCCACCTCAACGGTCATCATAAAAAAAAAAATTGTGAAATTTCGACTAATAGTGCTGCCATCTAGCCTCAGTGTATCGCACTACAAGCCTGCCTCAACTTATCAGAAAAATCAGCAACAAAAAATTTTTAGCAGAAAAAACAATTACAAACTTTGTCAATATTAGAAAAAAAATGTAGTATTGATAACAAAACTTATTCAAAAAAATTATAACATGTAGAAGATGATAAATATTTTTTTTATTTATTTATTTTTTTTTTTAATTTGCTCCTGTTTATTTTGTTTTTTATAGCGTCGTTAATGCAAGTCAAAACTTCTTCGCTGTTGAACTCATTCAAACCTTAAAACATAAGAAAGATAATGTTGCAATTTCCTTATTTGATACCGTTGCAGTTTTCACCTAAATAATTTTTACCCACCAAATTAAATGTTTGTTTTCACGTGTACTCCGCTTCTTTATACTAAAACAAACAGCAGATTAAATATCACGCGAATAAATATAAACTCAAGGAACATTTCTTTTTTTCAATAATTTGTAAGTAACTTGAGGAAATTACCTGCATTACAATCATCTATTTTACTCATAAACAAGATAAGAATTGCTTTTTAGTTTAAAAAAATGCCTATAGGTAGCAGCACGAAAATCAGATGACATTTTTAACATATGAATAATTTCTTGTTGGTTTTTTAAATACAGTATGAGAATTTCAGTTCAAAACATGGAGCACCACGATGAAAATTCTAAGCGCAACAAAGAACGATATTTTGGTTATCTCAGTCACTCGTGTAAATAGACAACTACCATCGTTTGTGCTAGAGCAGTGTTTCCCAGCCTTTTTGAGCTCATCGTCCCCTTCAAGATGCTGACTGACACTTATCTCCCCCCCCCCCCTTCCTGGAAAAAAAAACCTAAGTTGGCGCAAGTGGACATCGATATTAACAAAAATAAGTACACCGTAGCTTTAATTTGAAGTAAAGTAAAATATGGGGAAAAAGCAATTTTAACCAATCACTTTTTAAATAAAAATATTAATAAATAAATAAAATACCTTTAATTTTTTTTCATTTCAGAAAGCGAACTAATAAGCATTTGAAGGGAAACATTTAACTAAGATCATCGACGCACTTTTCAAAAAACAGAAGTACATTTTTCAAGAAATTATTTTTTTTTTCTACACCGGAACCTGGGCGGGAATTGAAATCATTGAAGCTAAAAATTTGAGGGAAAATAGATTGAAGATCTGAAAATTTCTAGAATTGACAATGAATGGCGAAATACTTCCTAAGGTTCATCCAAGATGCAAGGGGCAAGCTCTTGAACTTTAATTATTATTTTTTTCAGCTTGTGATTAATTGTTGTCTGGAACTGAACAATCGGTTTTGCACGTGTTTACAATTTCCGCTTTAGCTACCCGTTTATTAGTAGTGTTTTATTTTCTAAATACCCATCGCCCCCTATCCCCCCTTAAGAATTTACCGCCCCTTTCAGGTGTCAAATCGCCCCTTAGGGGACGATCGCCCCCACGTTGGGAATCACGTAAGAGCGTGAAAAAAAAAGAGAATGATAGTGCTCTTCAATATCCTTCAGAGTGCTTGTCTCCGTTCCGATGCATTCCACATGAACTACTCAAACGGAAGATTATTATTATTTATTTGTTTTTATTTCATTTATTTCTTATTATTTACCCCATTTTTTTAATTTTTACCACCAAGTTTTTCTTTTTTGTAGGGGTTTTTTGTTAGAGGGGTTTGGCTTAAGAATACCTGCTTGAGAGAGTTCAAGAGAGCAGAGCTCTTGCATTTTTCTTTTTCTTTTTCTTTTTTTTTTTTCACTTTCATGTAAATTTTCACATATTGGCCAAAATTTGAAGTACTCTCGGCCCCACTTTAACGAATACTGTCGGTTCCAAGAAATATTATTCAATTAAGCGGGGTATTTGTTTAAGCGGGGATTTTTAACATTGCGTCTATGGCATTGGCTCCAGGATTTTTTATTCGTATAAGCGGGGTATTCGTTTATCCGTTACCCGATTAAGCGGAGACGACAGTATTTGCACAGTCGAGCCCACATGTTAGAATATCGGTTGAAAGAATATCCCGCTTAATATATTACATCTTCAACGTACCAAACCCTTGTAGCATTATTTTGATCCCGGATGATGAAATATCCCGCTTATTAGAATATTTTTCATGGCAAAATGGCTATTCCATTAGGCGCCCTCGACTGTATTAAGTGATGAAGAATATGATAGAGGGCTGCTCGAACACTTCTTTGTAGGAAATTCAGTCCTACTGTTGTCAAAAAAGTACCTGTTCGAAGTGCTAATTACTGTACGATAAAGAATATAAACCACTTTCTGCCTTTTTCATCTGTCATTTCACGTTCTCGTTGCCGATCTCGAGCCAGCCCTTAATGATCCACGGCTTCTCCACTTCGATCGCTCAGGTGTCTCTTGAAATTTCGGCAAAGAGGCAATTTATCTGCAGCTAATGTGTTAAAATTTCGCAAACCCTCTTCAGTAATGATAACATTACATTTTATTTCTCATCTGTTTTATATAGGCAGAAATGGGAGCATCTATTAGTTGTAAGGATGTGTCAAGGTTTTTTTTTCAGTAAACAACGTTAAATTAAATGAAATATTTTCGTTTCCCCCTATTGCTTCCATAGACACTTTTTTTGCTTCCACTTATCAACTCAATGTAGACAAAAAAAAAAATAAGGCCCTAGTGACGTTATAAAACGCGTGCAAAAAAATTTATCGCTATTTTCCCTTATCCCGTGCTGGAATCATTAAACTGGAATAGTTCTAATTTGACTGCTTTCCATTTGCCTAGCCTAATGCTGGCTGACCCTCTTTAACTGCCTATACGTTCGTCTAGAGCCGCTATATAGACAGGCCGATGCATCAAGCTTAAGTTTTACCACTTTGGATCCAACTTATGAACTTTGACTTTCAATTTTCATTGTTGCGGCGCTAGGGTTACCAGAAAAAGTTTCGGGACATTGCCAAGCTTTGTTAAATTCATCGGAAAAATTACCAAAACGCGATAACTCGCCTGAAAAGATAACCACTCACCGAAAAAGGCAACTCTCATTCACGTTCTGGATCCAAAGTGGTCAAACTTAATCTTGATGCGCCGGCTCGTCTATATAGGAGCCTTACGTTCGTCCTAAGCTTCACGGGATCCACTTAATTCTCGAAATCACATGGCATTAATACAGGTTCGGGAAGATTTCAATAGTTGAGAAATTGCCGATTTTTTTTTTTTTTTTTCTGTTGGCGTCAAATTTCTGGCATCAAAGCCTACTGTACGAGGAATACTTTCTCTTTGTACATAAAGAGCAAGGAAATATCTATTTGCATATGGTTACCGTAAAACAACAGAGTTATCAAAATGAAATTATTTACCAATTTCCCAATTATCTAAGTATCAACACATGTTCCATAAAAAAAATGGTACTGATCCGTTAGCCGGGCGCAAATGAAAAATCACCAAATAATGTATAATTCCGCCAAATTTCTTACTACCATATTTGTTAACCGTTGAGCGTATTTTTGTTCCGTTGACAGATTTGTCATTCGCTTTGCTCGGCGACATTGGCGATCTTTGATTTTTCACTTGCGCCCGGCTAACGGATAAGTACCAAAAAGAAAAGAAAGAAAGAAAAATCCAAATAAATTAATTAAACCGATAAAAACAGCCTCAAGATTTCCATTATAAAAATAAACTGAATATTTTTAAGCAATTCTGCGTGAACTAACGGTCAGCTGCTTGAGTTAAGCCTTGCACAGACTGAACAGTCAATAACTTTACTTCACAAGTTTATTAGCTTAGTGCAGATTTACTAATGCTTTCACTTCCATTCGTTTCAAATTTAGAGAACGTAAACCAGGTTTCACAAATTTTTTCTGCAAATCATGGCGAAGAAAAAATCGAAGCTAGTGATTGACACAGACTGCGGCGTTGACGACGCTATGGCCATCATGCTGGCCCTCAGCGCCAAAGATGGCTGCCAAGTGGTGGGAATAACATGTTGCTTTGGAAACTGCGCCATAGACGATGTTTGCAAAAACGTCATGCGTGTACTCACGCTTTGTGGAGAGACTAAAGTGAGTAGAAAACATCTTTACAAATTAACTCCACCGCTATTATAGATTTGGGCATTAACGCAGCTTTGGCGATTTGTTTGGCGGTTTTATTTAACTGTGTGCTCGGGCAAAGAACCGCAAAAAAAAAAAAAAAAAAAAAAGTCGCCATGGGTTTTTTTTTTAGAAATAACGTAAGTACCAAATCTTTACTTTTCCGTCAAAGGTACGTCACTTGGGCCGGACTGTAGGGAAGTTTTCGACAATTGGGAGCTTGGCGATCTTAATTCAGTGGCATTAAACTTTTGGCAGCAAAATGCCAGTGCGAGGAATGTTTTCCCCTTCACATGCATAAGCAAAGAGTACATAAATATGTATTTAGACATTGTTCTCATAAAACAAAAAGGGTTGCCAAAATAAAATTACTTGCGCAACAACTTGACGACCATGCCATTTTCCCAATTGTTGAATTATGTCCAGCCTACTGTTCATTCTCGAAAGCCGCGTCCCCAGCACCGTTTTGCACGATTCTATTTTAAAATAGGGGGAGGGGAGCAGCTTGACTAATAAGAAAAAGCGTTAAGGCAGTATTTCTGCTTACTGATTTTTCTAGATCCGATATGGTAGGTGAATAAACCGAAGCAACTCAACACGTTAGTGATAAACGATTATATGATGGGTAAAACAAGATGGTGCCACTTTTGGGAATTCTTCAGATATGAAGAAACATATCTAGTTTGAATTAAAGATGTCAAAACTCTTTTTTTAATACACTTTTATTAGTTTCTCATATTTGTGTGTTAGTATATGTATGTATGTAACTCTGAATAAAAGATAAAACTCACGTTCTTTTCTAATATAAAAGTAATATATTAAATATTATTATTGATACTAAAGGCTAAACTATATTACATATTGATGTAAACTCATGTTTGTGAAAACTGCAACACCATGAAGGAATCGTCATAATTGAATGAAATTTAATACACAGCAGGGTGATAGTGGTACAAATAAATGATTAAACTTAGAAAGAGCCAACAAACAATAAAAAAATATTGAAATTAGTATTTTGTGTAGCCACCGCGCGCTTCAATAAGTGCTGCTACGCAACGTGGCATGGAGTCAAACAATTTTTTAATGTTTGCCTGATCAAGAGCATTCCATACTGTTCGTATGCGTACCCAAAGTTCGTCTGTAGAAGCAATAAGACGAGGATCACGAACGAGACGTCGACCAACGAAATCCCAGACATGTTCAATCGGCGACATATTCGGGGAATACGCTGGCCAGGGAAGAAGCTGTACCTGCTGCGATGCAAGGAAGGATTGAACAGTCCTAGCAACATAAGGGCGGGCATTATCCTGCTGAAATCAACGCCAGGCCTTGAAGGAAGGGGACAGCTTGGGGCTGTAGAACTTCACTGATACACCGGGTGCTGTTCAGGTTACCCACAGTTCGTAGCAATTGAAATCGTCCGTGATATGATATGTCACCCCAGACCATGACTCCAGGTGTTCGTATACTGTGACGTTCGATAATGCACTCTGTCGTTCACCGGCATAGCCTCGAACCCGAATGTGGCCATTATGGTACGACAAATTAAAGCGGGATTCATCAGAAAGTACAACATGCTGCCAATCAGCACGCCAGCCCTTATGCTGATTGGCCCATTGTAGCCGCAGGCGGCGATGGCTTAGCGTGAGGGGGATCCTGTATAAAGGAGTCCTTGCGCGTAGTCCACGCTGCAGCAGACGTCTACGAATTGATGAAGCACTTAATGAAACACCTGTAGCTGTTGACCACTGTGCTGCCAGACGCCTAGAAGAAGCTGTACGGTCCGTCAGCACCATGCGGATCAGGTGTCTATCATCGCGCGCTGACGTCACATTTCGTGGTCCACTCCCGGATTTCCGAGTTGTCCGACACTCGTCCGTCCACTGCTTCCAAACACGCATCACTGTGCTGCTGTTACGCTGCACACGAGCGGCAAATTCACGAAAAGACAAACCAGCTTCACGAAGGCCGATAATCCTCCCCCGTTCAAACTCAGTAAGCTGTTGAAACCTCGCTTATCATAAGCAGATTACCACCTATTACCATACACGCCTTGCTGCAGTCGTCTATTTATTCGGAAAAAATCCGGCGTTCAGAGGGCACTGCTCAGCGTACGCATGCGCTACGAGTCTAAAATTCTAATCATTTGCATATCATACACTACTTTGCATTTGCTGAAAATTTCAGCCCATTCGGGCAAGTCCTTCATGGTGTTGCAATTTTCACAAACATGAGTTTATTATAAGTGCATTCAAAGAGTTCAGTTAGAGTATCATGAAATATAGTTAAACCTTTACTATTAATGATAGTATTAAGTATATGAAACTTAATAATATCCTATAACTTATATAAGGTAGTTTGATTAACTCTAAAAGCGTATTTTTTAGTTTTTTTTTAACTATATTAAATTATTTTCTTTAAGATTCCAATTTACAGAGGGAGCAGTACTGCTATCATCCGACACGGCAGGGTAGCGGCATTACACGGTTCCGATGGATTAGGGAACCGCGGCCACGAATTTTCCACCGGCGACTTGAGAGAGAGCGAGACTCCTGCTGCCCTCGCCCTCATAGAAATGGCGAAGGAGCACCCCAAGGAAATAACGCTGGTGGCGATAGGGCCGCTGACCAACTTGGCCATGGCACACCGGATAGACCCACATTTTACTGAAAATCTGAAGTCCATTGTGATACTGGGAGGGAACTACAAAGGTAAGCATGCTTCATCCATTCTGCAGTCTACCTGTCAAGAACTGGCTAGGGGGGATCTAGATTCAAGGGTGGGATGATTGGTTTTAGTATGTATCCTTTACTTCTATCTTGGTTTTCAAATGTTGACCTCATATGTTTTGGACTTCAGTTGCGAAATGTATCCTGAGGAGAGTCGTAAATCTCCCTTCTGCTAGCATCAAAGATTGTTTAAAAAGGCCTTTTTTGAACTTCAATTTTGAAAATTTACCAGCGGGGAGTCCCTTAAGGGAGGCATCTGTCTCTGAGAACTGGTGATCTGATCAACAAGAAATCGGACTCGTAACTGCAGGATCTTGGGTTCAGTATCAGCCGGTCGAAGATCCTCCGTGTTCACTAATGTTGACTGTTGATCGTTGAGCACGTTCGTAGTCACAAACAAAGTGGTTGTTCAAAATTTTAATTTAATCTTAGTACTTGTTGCCAGTAAAAGTGTGATGCGCAGTAAAAAAACGTAACGGTTAACAGCAGCCAGACAGCCCAGCCGGCATGCTGCTGGGAAGTGAATAAGTAAAGATATGTTAAGGAGACAGACGTCTTAAAACTCTTGTTGTTGTTTTTTTCGACGTCTAGCTCTTGGACTATAAGTAACGCACGCAATCTATTTTCCCAGGCGAAGGAAACGCTACCAATTCGGCCGAGTTCAACTTCTACTGTGATCCAGTTTCTGCGAATATTGTTCTGATGGAGCCCGCTTGCAAAGTCGTCCTAGTACCCTGGGAGACGGTAATGGTGCACTCGATGGAATTGGTAAGATGAAATTGAGCATTGGAAATCCATATAAATAAAACAGGGACTGTGTGTGCGTGTGCTGACACCAAACGTGTTCACTCATACTTTTCTTTCAGGACTTCCGCGAGAAATTAGTATCCAAAAAGACGAACAAAGCACGCTTTGTGGAAGCTATATCGGACTTCCAGTACCAATTCAATAAGAAAAAGGGCAGAACCAAGTTCTTCGACTGTGACCTGTTAGCCGTGGCTGCTGTCATCTATCCCGAGTGCGTTAAAGACAGTTTTCAAAGAGCATGCGTCGTAGAAGCGTTTGGACAGCATACGACAGGATTGACTGTTCTGCAACTGAAAGATGAAGATTCTGCTAGTAAAGAGAAAGATGCTTCTAATAAGAAGAAAATCGACATTATTACTAGCTTCGATGACTCGATGTTGACTGAATTCAGATACCAAATTGTAGAATAAATATTTTATCAATAGCAGAGAGTAGATTTTCAATATTGAAAAATGTACTTTTTATGTCAAAAAATTACTTTTCAAGGTCAAAAAAAGTTTTTTTTTTAATATTGAAAACGTATTTTTAAGTGTGAATAATATTGTTTCATCCTTACGGTAATAATTCTTGCACGTCAGGATCAGACCCGTTCAAGGTAGAGGAAAGGCACCAAAACTGACAGGAGCAGGTAATAAAGCCTACCTAATGGAGATTTTAAAAAATGAAAACTAAGTATCCGAATCAGCAAATAGTAATATTAATTAAACATGCAGATCGAGTACTATAAGAACCTAGCAAAAAGTGGATACTCTTTGCCGAAAATAAACATGAAATAAAACGTTTTTAAAACGTTATCATTAGGCCTTGTTATACTATAGTAGGATAATAAGGCCGAATATTTTAAGACTTAAGAAGAAACTCAGGATTAATCAAAATAAGCTTTTAACATTGGTAATTGAAGTCAATCATAACATATATTCATTAATCATGCTTAAGTTCTTCAAACTAAGAAAAAATTTCTTTGTTTAACAGCCGACAAGGCGCTCAAAATTATCTTTGTCATCAATATTATCTTTGCCAGTCAAAATTATCTCTGTCATTTGTACCTGTCAAGCCAAAGCATTCTCGTGATATCACTTGCCTGATTTATGCGAAAAACTTTAAAGGCTTGTTTGAGACACTAGCAATCCTTCTTCATCAACTGTATCAGCTACAAGAGCTGGAATTTCTGTTTATAAAGAGGCAGCAAAAGCCGGTTCAGACATAATTATACACCACAAATAACAAGTTTAAAAAACTACAACCCGACTACAAAAAAAAATAATAACAAGTTTAAATAATAACAAGTTTAAATAATAACAAGTTTAAAAAACTATAACCCGACTACAAAAAAAAAAAAAAAAGCACTGAAAGGTAAGAAACAAGATAGGTGCTATTTAATATCATCGTCTTATTAAATAAAACAAGACGTTTGATATCTTAGCTATACCCTGTTTATTTAGTTCTACGACTTGAACCCTCTGCAAGTTCCACATTAACAACATAATTCAATTCAAATGCTGTAGTCGTGCGTCGCCAACTACAGAAAAACAATTTGATAGAATAACATTATAACCTAATTTACCATTTTTATATATATAGATCAAACTAATCTGTTTGCTTGTGTATCAAGTTTAAATGCTTGCTTTCTGTAGTTGACAACGCACGACTACAGCATTTGAATTGAATTATGTTGTTAATGTGGAACTTGCAGAGGGTTCAAGTCGTAGAACTAAATAAACAGGTATAGCTAAGATATCAAACGTCTTGTTTTATTTAATAAGACGATGATATTAAATAGCACCTATCTTGTTTCTTACCTTTCAGTGCTTTTTTTTTTTTTTTTTTTGTAGTCGGGCTACAGTTTTTTAAACTTGTTATTATTTCTGACTGTTTAGAGCTTTTTTGTAGTCGGGTTACAGGTTTTTAAAACTTTTTTATTTTACTCCACTGTATTTTATCAAATGAATATACATTACAAAATTAAATGTGCATAACGAAAAAGCATGAAAAGTTATTTGGGTAATTTTTATTCAGCCGTGTCAAAACTTCTCAGCCTCTGCAATTCCATCAAAGACGCTGAATCATGAGGGTTGCTTAAAAGTTTCCGTGGGTCAAGATCGCTTATAAATAAACCCTCCAATGTCCTTACCCTATTTAATTCGACGTAAACTTGTCCCTTTGCAAAAATTCGTTTTGAGTTATAATTGCTTTTAACTAATTTCATGTTAAAATCTAGGTCAACCTTAAACTGGAAATCCATTGTTGTCTGCGACTTTTGTTTGAACTAAAACACACTTAGCTACGAAAATATCGGTTAAAATCGGTGCTTGTCTCTGAATAATGGATTTTTCCTCTTGTTAAATTCTAGTAAAAAGTAG
The DNA here is from genome assembly GCA_038373865.1 of Uloborus plumipes. Lineage (NCBI taxonomy): Eukaryota > Metazoa > Arthropoda > Arachnida > Araneae > Uloboridae > Uloborus > Uloborus plumipes. Next base: position 58,307 of record JAXGGA010003187.1, on the reverse strand, counting down.
CCTGGGGCACTCGAGACTCGAAAACGAATCGATTGGCACTTCATTCATCAAAATCGAATGAATAGTTTAGGAGCTACGGTGGAACATCCTTAACCACAAACATAGCCAGACGCTAAAAACATAACCCTTCCTTTAGGCTTTGCCGTAGTCGGGTAAAAAACGACCCCTCTGCAGGCTCGTCATTTCGAATTTTTAAAAGGCTATCAAGGGGGAATAATTCAATGTAAACTAAATGAAAAAACAATGGAAAACACGCTCTCTCATGTTAATGCATTCACTTCTCACAGTGGGAGTGCAGTCAAAGGGGGAGAATTTAAGGCAAAATTTCGCTAAAAGACAATGGAAACCATGCCCACTCATGTTACTGTACCGATTTCTCAAAGTGGGAGAATTTGAGGCAAATTGTGTCAAAAAGCAGTGGAACTCATGCCCCCGCTCATGCTATTGTATTAATTTCTCAAAATCCTTGGGGGAATGGGGGTAATTGCCCACTAAACGACGGGCCTGACCATTCGCCCTCAGTCAGAAAGTCCAGCAAGGAGTACGTCAAATAAAAAAATTGCTAGCGTACCTACAGTAAATGAAGTATGACAAAAGTCGGAAGAGTCCAACACGGTGCTCCACGTCTATACTAAAATGCAACGTTTCTTGACAACAACATCGTGACTTCTGCGTGACGTTTGCGTGACGTTAGTCTGTGAAAAACGAGCTAGATAAAACGTCACAGCCTACTTGGCGAATAGAGGAGATCGCTGACTGCTTGTGAGCTCTTATTGGCTCGCCCGTAGTGACGTTCATTGCCAAGAGAGACGCACTGAATAATACTGACTGTAAATAATACTAGAGTTAGCAACGTTTTCGAGACAGAATTTTAAGAAGTCTGGCTCTTTAATATTTCTTTCCTTTCGCTCTTTCGAAAAGCATGCGGGGTGTTTGGCGGCCGACAGTGGTTGCTTTCATAACTGCGCATCACATATTTGCGAGGAAAAATAGTGATTTTTGAATAATTTTAACAAATTAGAAGCTTAAACCTGTCGTAAGAAAGTCACGTTAGCTATCAATGGAAAGCTCTATTTTTTGCTTTTACAACGGTTTTAGAAATTTAATTTTACTGTAATTATAAGAGAAGTTGATTTTCCACGAGAGAAATTTCCATGAAAAACTTTTCTTTTTTTTCGCACTTTTTGCATTTTTTTTACAATTCTGTATTTCATACAATTTTTAAAATAGAAATCTAACAAGAAGTTCTGTCAAGAACTAAACGAGCCTACTTTCCCGTACATCGACATCGGCATTGTAGCATCTGATCAATATTCTCTTGATTATCTGAAACTAAAAATTATGTCAAACAATCTTTATAGCACTTAAAGCTGATTTCTGAAAGCAAAATATACCGCTCTCATCAGATAAAATAAACACGTAAAAAGTAAATAAACGAGTCAATAAAGTTTTGTCGCACCTTTTAAAGAATGTAACTGTTATAGTTCTTCCGTAGAAAAATTCCACAATCGTTTTCAAAAGAAAAAAAAATAAATAAATAAAATAAAAGTACAAAGAACTTCAAAACACATTTTATCAAAGAAAGAAAAAAAACTTGTTCGTTAATAAAATGTCTTGAATTTCATTTTTAATCCGTTGCCAGTTGTTAAATATAAATAAGGAATAAAATGCTCTCGTGAATGAAAAATTTTTGTTAACAAAAAAAAATCGTCTGATAAAAAAAAATAATAATAATAAATTAAACAAACAAATAAATAAATAAACAAAAAATCGTCTGCCCAGTCAGTCATTTTTTCTGAGCCTGCATTTCCGCCATGTTTGCGGAGTCGGAGTCGGAATCAGAGTCCTCACAGAAGATTATTCAGAAAAGTACTTTACAATACATTATTTATCAAAACCATTTTCTTACAAAGTTAGTTTGAAGGAAATCCGCCTTGAAGTTCAGAATCAACATTCAATTTAAATTTCTCCGTAGGCGCTCATGTTAAAATTTTTTCTGAACGGTTCATCATTGAACGAAAAATGGTTCAAATTGAAAAGTGAAATATAGGAATGAGCCTCTCCGAGATCTTTCGAACAAAAAAAAGTTTATTCAATTCGGACGGTTCACTTAAAAGTTATTATGTGGGGAAAGGTTGTTTGAACGGTTCAATGTTGAACAAAAAAAATGTTCAAATTGAAAATTTAAATACGGTAATGAAGCATCCTTGCCGAGACCTTTTGAACAAAAAAAAGTTTGTTTAAATCGGACTGTTCATTCAAAAGTTATTAGGTGTGAGAGCTTGTTTGAACGGTTCAATGTTGAACGAAAAATTGTTCAAATCGGAAATTTAAAAACGGGATGAAGTATCCTTGCCGAGATCTTTCGAACAAAAAAAAGTTTGTTTAAATCGGACGGTTCACTCAAAAGTTATTAGGGGTGAGAGCTTGTTTGAACGGTTCAATGTTGAACGAAAAATTGTTCAAATCGAAAATGTAGATACGGGAATGAAGTACCCTTGAAAAGATCTTTCGAACAAAAAAAAGTTTGTTCAAATCGGACTGTTCACTAAAAAGTTAGTATCGCGGGCCAGGTTGTTTGAACGGTTCAAAGTTGAACCAAAAATTGTTCAAATCGAAAAATCAAATATGGGAATGAGCTGTACTCGCCGAGATCTTTCCAACAAAAAAAAGTTTGTCCAAATCGGAATGTTCATTCAAAAGTTATTAGGGGGGGACAGACAGACCGACAGACCGACCGACAGACACACAAATTCCCCATCTCAATACCCTACTTTCAAATTTTTAATTTTTCGATATTTATTTCATTTTTTTGTTTCTTTTTGACTTTTTTTTACTTGGCGATATTTTTTTTACTTGGCGATATTTTTTTGGACTTGGCGATATTTTTTGGACTTGGCGACATTTTTTAGATGCATTAAGCCAATTTTAATGCTTTTTTCGTCTCTTTTATTTTTAACGGGAAAGTAGGCTAAAAATTGACAGAATTACTTATTTTGTTATATGCGTCCTTCACTACAAATTTTGTTTAAATCGGAAATGGTAAGGTCAAAAACTTTTTTTTTCTCAATTGATTTGACGTAGAAGGTTCTAAAATAATTGAAAAATTACAATTTTCACCAATAAAAGTACGATGCGCAGTAAAAAACGTAACCTTTAATGGCAGCCAGACTGCCCGCATGCTACTCAGAAGAACATAAGGAGAGATACATTAACCCATTTATGCCCAAGTTTTTTTTGACAATTTTTTAAAATTTTATCTGCTTAAAACTCCTACTTGGAATGGTTTACATACATTTTAGGCTTAAAATAGTTCGCCGTTGTCATATTTATTAAGTTATTTAACGTCCTGTTTATGGGATATTTTGCAGATATGTGAGCAAAATACGACCTTACTTGACTTTACTTTTGCAAAGTAACATTACAGAAGGCATCTCTGATCCATTTTAAGCAAATCATTTTAAAATAGTTTAATTTTATGAAAAATAAGTTCGCAAAAAAAAAACTTACTTTCTGTGGCTACCCATGCTGGATCGTTGCTTGACTGATTTGTCTGAAAATAGCTGTCAATAAATAAACTCTGATGTCCAAATAGTGGCTCTAACTGGTTTTCTCAAGAAGAAGGACTATTTAACTTGTGAAAAACAGCTTTAGAGTAAAAGGATATACCCATTACAGGTTTTTGTATGCAGTAACTAACAAGCGTCCCGTTTTTAGGCTACTGGGCATAAATGGATTAAAAAGCCAGACGTCTGAAAACTTGTTTCTTCGACGTTGGACTACAAGACAAGGAAGGAACTAACCATGAACTGACCAACGATCGTTGGAACTGACCTATGAAACGCTTGCTTAAACCGCTGAAATTACACAGTTTAAAATGCGCATGCATCACACACTGAAAGTAAATAAGATGATTAAGTATGCGCGAAAAGACATCCGGTCAGGTTTTTTTTTTTTTTTTTTTCAGCTTCTGATGGCAGAGAAGGAAGTGTTACGTGAAACACTTCCTTTACTTTTCTTCGATCAGAATGGGAACTTCTTGTTCCCCCCCCCCCCTCTCTCCAAGTAATAAAGAATAAAGTAATCTCAGATATCTTGATGGCTCGCAAGCTCTCAAGATGTTTAAGAAATCCTTTCAGAAGAGAACGGAAACCGCTGTATTAAGGGGACCAGGTAAGGCAATATCAATTAAAATTTTGATTTTTACTTTTTATATCATTAAAAAGATTAAACTTTTGTCTTTCCAACCATAAATCTCACTTGTTACATTATTTCACGTTTTTCTCAATATCTATCAAACTTACAGGGCCATTTTTTTTAATGACGCCTATATTATGTAGTTTTTACTTTCTTCTATATCTAATATATAGTAGAAAGTATTGGTTTCGTGAAAATTTTCGAATGTCGAATTTTGACGGATTTGCACGTTTTGAGGTGCGCTGAGTCCATTTCGACCATTTTTGGAAAATGTCTGTGTGTGTGTGTGTGTGTGTGTGTCTGTGTGTGAGTCTGTATGTGTGTGACCAGTTTTTGTGGCCGCGCTAGAGCAAAAACTACTGCATGAAATCGAACAAAAATTTTTGCACATATGTACCACCATGTGAACTGGTGCACCTGACTTTGTTTAGCGAATTCCTCCAATGGGGGTGGAGCAACCGCACGTGTTCTGCGCGGGGGTGAGTGCTATATCTCAGGAAGTAACCGGCGGAATCAAACGAAAATTGGTCCATAGGTAAACCCTACTGAGTACAGGTGCTGATTCAATTTGTTTGTCAATATCTCCAAGGGGGGTGGAGCAATCGCACGTGTTCTGCGCGGGGGTGATTGCTATATCTCAGGAAGTAACCGGCGGAATCAAACGAAAATTGGTCCATAGGTAGACCCTACTGAGTACAGGTGCTGATTCAATTTGTTTGTCAATATCTCCAAGGGGGGTGGAGCAATCGCACGTGTTCTGCGCCGGGGTGACTGCTATATCTCAGGAAGTAACCGGCGGAATCAAACGAAAATTGGTCCATAGGTAGACCCTATTGAGTACAGGTGCTGATTCAATTTGTGTGTCAATATCTCAAAGGGGGGTGGAGCAATCAAAAGTGCTTATTTTGTCATTGCACCTACTGTATCTCGGGAAATATTGCTGCGATTTGAATGAAATTTGGAATAACACTAACCCAATATGGAAGCAAGCATCGATTAAATTTTGGCGCCAATCGCCCCAGGGGAGGGTGGGGTGATTTTTGCGCTTAGTCAACAATGCGAAAAATTAATTCATTAAAAAATCGCTTTCATGCTATTTAATTATCAAAACAGCTGAAAATTTTCAATGATTTGAAATTTTTAACTGTTGCCAATTTCTTTTTACTAACAAATAAAATGTTTGCAATTTATCTAAACAAGGCTTTTGCAATGATTTCCAATTTCGCTCATTGATTCTGCATTTGCAGGGTTATTACGATAATTGGGAAATTGGAGCTGTCTCCAATTACTCGGGCGAGTACGTATTTTATTTTGTAACCGGAATTCATAAGATAGATATAGAAGAAAGTTTCGTGACGGCCACAACAGCTAGTTTACGTTCTAACACGAGGATTTGCCGATACATTCAAAAATATTTTTATGGAGTCATAAATCATCAAAAATGCTCAATCATTCTCAATGCAATGAATAAAAATATTTAACAAAAAAATTTGACGACCGACTTCAGAACTGTACACATAAGTTTTTGAGTCGGCGCCAAAACACTAAATAGAATCATACGCACACCTAGAATTCAAACTACACACCAAATATAATTTTCAAGAAATCCAGGTTGCTTTCTATTGGCATTCTGCATACCACTACATTGACAAACCACCATATTTATGTATATGGTAGCAAATCTCATTCAGCTCTTAATTTGAAGGGTCGTTTCGTGGGCTCGTGAAAAATGTTGTGTCGGACAAATGCAATTAAGACATGGCATTTTACCTATATTGTTTGGCAGCCCGACAGTCAGAAACTTATGTTTAATGATGTAGTGCGAAGGTGGCTCAAAGAATAAAATTATTTGTTTACTTTTTAGAGTACTTGACCGAGTGAAGTGTTCTGAAGTCGAGTTCATTGTTTTTTTTTGTTGCCAAAATTTTTGTGTGTGTTTTATTCTTGGCAGGGCTAAATATACTTCTCGTGGTGTTTCCATTAACGAAAAACTGTCACCTCTAATGTTCTGAAGTAAATGCTCCATGAACAGATAGTAAGTTCATCTTTGTTAAGATACTATCAACAGGGCGTACGTAGTATTGGTTATACGGGGGACACCTTAATTTCGTAATATGGGGTTTAGTTGGGCTCTGGTAGGTTAGTTTGTGTCTAGTTTTAAACTAGAGCCGCTATATAGACAGGCCGACGCATCAAGATTAAGTTTCACCATTTTGGATCCAATTCCTTAACTTTTACTTTCAAATTTTCATTGTTGCAGTGTACGGTTACCAGAAAAAAGTTTTGGCACATTGCTAAGCTTTGCCAAATCCACGTGCCGATAATAATTGCTCACAGTGAAAAATTACCAAAACGCGATTACTGGCCAGAAAAGACAACCACTCAAACGCACAAACACGCGCTGGATCCAAAGTGGTAAAACTTAATCTTGATGCGCCGGCTCGTCTATATAGGGGTCATTCCACGTCAAGTGATCCAAAATCTGAGAAAATTTTTACCTTACATTTTTGTATTTCTTTCTTTTTTGGCTCATCAAATTGTACCCCTTGAGGATAATTACTAGTCTCAATATTTCTAGATTTTTATATCTCTTAGCATTTTTCGCCTACTTTTCCCCCGTTAAAAGTAAAAGAAAGACGAAAAAAGTATTAAAAGTAGCTTAATGCATCTAAAAAATATCGCCAAGTCCAAAAAATATCGCCAAGTTAAAAAAAATATCGCCAAGTCCAAAAAATATCGCCAAGTTAAAAAAATAAAAAGGTAAAATGAATATCGAAAAATTAAAAATTTGAAAGTAGGGTATTGAGATGGGGAATTTGTGTGTCGGTCGGTCTGTCGGTCGGTCTGTCTGTCTGTCCCCCCTAATAACTTTTGAATGAACATTCCGATTTGGACAAACTTTTTTTTGTTGGAAAGATCTCGGCGAGTACAGCTCATTCCCATATTTGATTTTTCGATTTGAACAATTTTTGGTTCAACTTTGAGCCGTTCAAACAACTGTCCCGCGATGCTAACTTTTGAATGAACAGTCCGATTTGAACAAACTTTTTTTTGTTCGAAAGATCTTTTCAAGGATACTTCATTCCCGTATCTACATTTTCGATTTTGAACAATGTTTCGTTCAACATTGAACCGTTCAAACAAGCTGTCACCCCTAATAACTTTTGAATGAACAGTCCGATTTAAACAAACTTTTTTTTGTTCGAAGCATCTCGGCAAGGATACTTTATTACCGTATTTAAATTTTCAATTTGAACATTTTTGGTTCAAACATTGAACCGTTCAAGGCAACCTTTCCCCACCTAATAACTTTTGAGTGAACCGTCCGAATGGAATAAACTTTTTTTTTGTTCGAAAGATCTCGGCGAGTACAGCTCATTCCCATATTTGATTTTTCGATTTGAACAATTTTTGGTTTCAACTTTGAACCGTTCAAACAACCTGTCCCGCGATGCTAACTTTTGAGTGAACAATCCGATTTGAACAAACTTTTTTTTGTTCGGATATCATATACTCATTCACGTAAGGATCATTCAATTCGCCAGTAGCTGTCTAGCCCATTAATAACGTTTGAGTGAAGTCGTAATAACTTTTTCTGTTCAAGATCCGCAGAGGCGTCATGCATTGACGCAACCTTTCACCTACCCTCTAATAACTTTGAGTGAACCGTCCGAATGGAATAACTTTTTTTTGTTTGAAAGATCTCGAGAGGCTTTCCCATACATTCCCATATTTCGCTTTTTGATTTGAAACCATTTTTCGTTCAATAGTGAACCGTTCAGAAAAAAAAATATTAACATTAGCGTCTACGGGGAATTTAAGTTGAATGTTGATCCTGAACTTAAAGTCGGATTTCCTTCAAACTAACTTTGTAAGAAAATGGTTTTTGATAAATAATGTTTGTAAAGTACTTTTCTGAGTAATCTTCTGTGAGGACTCTGATTCCGACTCCGACTCCGCAAACATGGCGGAAATGCAGGCTCAGAAAAAAAATGACTGAACGTGCAGACGATTTTTTGTTTATTTATTCATTTGTTTTATTTTATTTATTATTTATTATTATTATTATTTTTTTTTTTTGCAGACGATTTTTTTTGTAACAAAAATTTTTCATTCACGAGAACATTTTATTCTTTATTTATATTTAACAACTGGCAACGGATTAAAAGTGAAATTCCAGACATTTTATTAACGGACGAGTTTTTTTTTTTCTTTTTTTTTTTTCTTTCTTTGATAAAATGTGTTTTGATGTCTTTGTACTTTTATTTATTTATTTTTTTATTATTATTATTATTATTATTATTTATTATTTTTTTGAAAACGATGGAGGATTTTTTCTACGGAGGAACTGTAACAGTTACACTCTTTAAAAGGTGCGACAAAACTTTATTTATTCGTTAATTACTTTTTACGTGTCTATTTCATCTGATGAGAGGGGTATATTTTGCTTTTCGAAATCAGCTCTAAGTGCTAAAATGGTATGTTTGACATAATTTTCAGTCTCAGATAATCAAGAGAATAATGATCAGATGCGAGAATGCCGATGTCGATGTACGGGAAAGTAGGCTCGTTTAGTTCTTGACAGAAACTTCTTGGGTTTCATTATGAGACTTGAACTTTGGAAAAACCTCGTTTTTCCATGGATAAGGGAAGATAAAAGGGACCATAACTCGGCACCAAATATAGATAGAACGATTTGGTAAATGGCATTTTAAAGTACGTTAGTTGCCGCTTAATCTGATATGCAACATGACCAATTTGATAAAAATTTTCTTTTTCAAAAAATGAAATTTAAATTTCAAATTTCAATTTCTCAAAAAACATATAATGAATTTTTTTCAAAAAATTCTCAAAAATTCTTGTGTATTTTATCTATGTTTGTACAAATTTTTAGATTGGGATCTCAATGGGATCATATTTTTTTGAATTTTTGAATAAAACTGTATAGGAAAAAAATGATATTTTTTAGATTCTATTTATTTAAATACTAAGTTATCTTGCTTGTGATGGTCTAAAAAGTAGTAAACAAACATGAATATGTTTAAAGTAAGCTGGCATGAGCTTATAGATTTGTCAGGTTCACCCCTCACCCTTCCTCCCCCGCACAACCACTCTTTTTAATTCAAAACTGTTCAAAATGTTAAAAAAAACTCTTTGATACAAAATGAATAGTAAACTTATTTAAAGTTGGTAAATGGGTTCCCTTATAACTAGACGAAGTATCCTCCTTCCCACCCAAATATACCATTCACACTATACTAATATGACGTCCAACCTGGGATTGAATTGAGGATTATTTTCACCTAGGTATATATATATATGTTTTTCAGACGAAGTGTTTCTTTTCGTTCCGAACTTCAAAGTGTACTTCCATTCAATATCTGTAATTTAACTTTATGATTCATTTCATCTCCTACTCCAGCACCAATCTTCAATTTTGAAGGGAGGAAATCATTGGGTCGCCCCAAGATCATAGCTAACAGCAAAATAGCACTGTTTCTCCTTGTTCTCATCGTTTTTTCTATTCTTTTCGCACAAAACTGAAAATAAATCAAAATATCAGATCATATGTCTGTGTCCCCATAACTATCTTCCCACATTATCTAGTGTGCAGCTGTTATTTAATTTTTTTAATTGTTTGTGTTCTTTTTCATTTTGTTGTAAAGGAAAGTAATGCAGCAAGATATATCTATATACATATATTAAACAAACACTGCTTTTTTGATCATAACCTCTCATGTTGTTTAACTTCTGTACAGATTGCTCCCCCCTTTTCCTACCTTCCCGCTCCAAACTTTTATTTTTTTATCATCCCGCCTAACCCCATTTCAAAGCCTCAGTCTCTACTGTTGTCTGGTAGTGTTTCAAATTGTTCTGTTTGTTACTCTTTCCTATTAGCACATGAGCTTTGTCCAATAAGAGAAAGGAAAGGCAGTGATGGGGACTGGCCTATAACCTGATACTTTGATTTCTTTTCAGTTTTGTGTGAAAATAATGGGAAAACATTATGAGAACAAGGGGAAGCAGTGCTATTTTACTGTTTGCTATGATCTTGGGGCGAACCGTTTCTTTTCTTCCTCCAAAATTGAAGATTGGTGCTGGGGGAGGGGATGAAATGAATCATAAGTTTAAATTCAGATGTTGAATGGAAGTACTCTTTGTGAAGGTCGGATTGAAAAAAGAAACACTTCGTCTGAAAAACAATATATACCTAGGGGGAAAATAATCCTCAAATCAATCCCCAGTTGAGACGTCATATTAGTATAGCGTTAATGGTATATTTGGGTGGGAGAAGGGTTTTACTTTGCCTTGTTATAAGGAAACCCATTTACCAACTTTAAATAAGTTTAATGTTCATTTTGTATCGAAAAGGTTTTTTTTAGCATTTGAAACAGTTTGGGGGAAAAATGGTGGGTCGGGAAGGAAGGGAGGGGGAGCTGACCAATTTACAAGTTAATGCTAGCTCACTTACCTAGAGTAAAAATAATAGTCAATTCAATCCCCAGGTTAGATGTCATAATAATACAGCGTTAATGGTATATTTGGGTGGAGGAGGGGATACTTCGTTTAGTTATAAGGAAACCCATTTACCAACTTTAAATAAGTTTACTATTCATTTTGAACAGTTTTGAATTAAAAAAAGAGTGGTTGTGCGGGGAGGAAGGGGTGAGGGGGTGAACCTGACAAATCTATAAGCTCATATCAGCTTACTTTAAACATATTCATGTTTGTTTACTACTTTTTAGACCATCACAAGCAAGATAACTTAGTATTTAAATAAATAGAATCTAAAAAATATCATTTTTTTCCTATACAGTTTTATTCAAAAATTCAAAAAAATATGATCCCATTGAGATCCCAATCTAAAAATTTGTACAAACATAGATAAAATACACAAGAATTTTTGAGAATTTTTTTAAAAAAATTCATTATATGTTTTTAAAGAAATTGAAATTTGAAATTTAAATTTCATTTTTTGAAAAAGAAAATTTTTATCAAATTGATCATGTTGCATATCAGATTAAGCGGCAACTAACGTACTTTAAAATGCCATTTACCAAATCGTTCTATCTATATTTGGTGCCGAGTTATGGTCCGTCCCTTTAATGTTCCCTTATCCATGGAAAAACGAGGGTTTTTCCAAAGTTCAAAGTCTCATAAATGAAAAAATAATAGAGATAAAAATCTAAAAATTGAGACTTTTGATTACCTCAAGGGGTACAATTGATGAGCCAAATTTGAAAGAAATACAAAAATGTAAGGTAAAAAACGTTGGATCACTTAACATGGAATGACCCATAGGGGCCTTAAGTTTAACCAAAGCCATTTTAATATTAACGGCTATTCAACTAATTTCCATTTCAAAGCAATACTAGTTTCTCGCGATAGAAATACAATATATATGTGGCCCATTATCTGTTATAAGCATTAAATAGAGATAAAAAGACCATAGAAATGAATTTCATTATGTAATCCAGAGAAGCCTCACATTCAAAATTGTCATCATTACGATTGCTGTGATCACGATTTCTATTTCAATCGATTTCTGCGAGTTCCCGTTATCAAACTCGGACCACGAGACGATGGGACCAATTGGAAGTGAAACCCTTCCAAACAAAAAAAGAATTTTTGAAATCGGTCCAGGCGCCCTTCGAGTAATCTTATATAATACAGCAAAAAAAAATTCTCCGACGAATTGTATTACCTCCTCTTTTGTTGAAGTCGGTTAATAAACGGTTACTAATCACTGAAAACGGAGGAAAGGATAAATGACACAAGCATAGTAAATTAAAAAAAAAAAAAATACACGTTGATATTGTTCTACCACAGATGAGCTTGAGAGACTAACATTCGGTTTACAACCGGAAATAGATGGATCTAATACATTTTAGGGATGCCAGTTTTTGCAGATATGGGTTAGCCTCTAGGCTCTAGCCTCTGCATAAGACAGAATTATATTAAATTGAACAATCACGAGCATCAAATGTTTACTTTTCCTCTGTGTTGCAGACAACGCCTCCTAAATACTAAATGCCTATACTAAAATGCAACGTTTCTTGACAAAAACATCGTGACGTCAGCGTGACGTTAGCCTATGAAGAACGAGCTAGATAAAACGCCACAGCCTACTTCCCGAATAAGAGGAGATCGCTGACTGTTTGTGAGCTCTTATTGGCTCCGCTCGTAGTGACGTCAGTGCCAAGTTAAGTTGCATTCTAGTATAGAACATTTGCTTCGCTACCGTCGAGATGGGTTTCCACTTTAAACGCCACCTTGCGGCAATCCGATAATGCCGTTGTTATTTTTTGATTGGATGATTTTTAAATTTAAATTCAGAAATGAACTAATCGTTGATTTTTCGAAGAACTCCGGTAGATGGCAGTTATATCGTGAACCAAGGGCATTTTTGCAGCTATTGGCGATGGATCCAAACAATATTCGAATTAAATTTTTTGATTGGTTGATTTTCAAATTTAAATTTAGAAATGAACCAATCATTAATTTCTCTTTCTCGGAGAACTCTGGTAGATGGCAGTGTATCGTGAACCAAGAATAAAATTTTGCACTGTGCTAAAAACCAGAAAGTTGCAGGCATTTAGTATTTAGGAGGCGTTGGTTGCAGGTAGACTCGTCGTACCTGGAAGTTTGCCAATTCCACAGCATCCGTGGTCAAACAATACTTAAGTTACTTAAGTAAGAAGAAACTCTTTGAGTGAGAAATACAAATTTAAATAATATTTACATGTACTTTTCACTGGCTAAGATTTTTTTTAAAGAAATTTTAAAATAAATAAATAAATGAATGAATAGATATTAAATACAGACCTTGCCTGTTCGTGCAGAATTTTTTATCGGTTAGTGGGTCAGAAAAAAAAAGAGAAACGCTGGATTAGAGGATAACACTGTGCCTAGTACGTGTTTATTGTCAATATTATCTGATCTCGCTCAAGATAATCGCTGTTATCTGTTTACAAGAGAGAGAATTTTATTTCCCTTTTAGTTGTTCAGACGAAAGGAGTCAGTCACCAAAGATTATCTTGTCAGGACTATTCAAGGTAATTCGTGAGGCACCCTTCACCAAAGGTGAGTCTTGGCCTTGTTGAAATTTTTTGGCTTTATTGTTGACATATTTTTAAAAATTATTTATGAATCAAATGCTTATGTATTAGAATGTGGGGCAAAGTGAAATAGTTGAGATATCTTACTTTTTCTGAATTGAACAAATTGGAAAATTGTTTTGAAAGTTGACGGTACATAAAGAAAGAGCAATGTACTTTAAAATAAAATTGGCATTGATTTTTATTTCATTAGTAATTTTTTTTTTTTGATAAAATGAATGAATAAGTGAAAGATTTAATAAATAAATTAATAGATATTGAAATTATAAATGAATAAATAAATAAATTGACTAATTAATTAATATATGAGAAAAAGAAATGAGTGAATAAAATAGTAAATGAATAGAAAAATATGTGAGTGAATGAATACATAATTGTATTATTAATGCAGGAGTATAAGTGAATTAATTATCAAACGAATACGTAAGAAATTGCACAATTTATTAAAGAGGTAAACAAAATGACTATTTCACTTTAGCCTCCATGCCCTTGACTAATTAAACATAACATTAAAAATAAAAATAATGGAAAAATTAAACAAATAACTGCTTCACCGAATATTAGTAGGTTTCCATTAATATTTAAAGTTAATAACAGACTTTATCATTTTCTAACAACATATTTTTTTTTAGTTTGCAATAAAATATTAGAATATCAGAATCAATTTTTGAAAATTGATTGTGTAATCATATGTTTTCATCCTCAGAGCTAATTTTTTCCAGACTGGCAGAAATGTTTGTGTGTAAGAATGTTCCACCGTAGCTCCTAAATTATTCATCCGATTTTTATGAATGGGGTGTTAATCGATTTGTTATTGTAACCCGGGTAACATTGGCTAGTTAATTAACAATTAATTATTAGTTTTTCCATTTCAATCGGCAATTTTGCATAAATATGCCTCATATTGGAGCATTTTTGCTCTAAAATGAGGGTGAAAAAATGCTCACATAGACTAGTTAACTGATATTTAATTATTTGTTAATAGCGATTATAGTTGAACCAAAATGCATCTTCAATTTTAAAGCAACAGAAATATGTTTTTCTCTCATGCTGTTTTTTTTTCCTTTTTTTAAAAACCTTTACTTATCAGGTTTATTATTGGGGGTGAAGGGGGAGTCAAGAGAGGGCAATTTTCTTCCTGTGACTTCGAGAAAATTTCCCTGTTTTCAGGAATTTTTTGGAAAGTTTTGAGCACATAGGATGCTCTTCCATAATTCCCGAATTACAAACTTAGAAAATAACAGATGGAAGAATGCCTACCCAAGTAGCACAATTCGTTTTTTAACCTGTTAACCGGGGAATTAGCCATTGCTCAACTCGTTTCACAATGGGGACTTTTTTTTCGCAGCGATAAGTAATATCACACCTCCATTAATAAAATAATATCGTTTTTAACTTATGATTTTTATTTATTTTGATAAAATATTTTATATTTTTACCCATATTTTGTAGAAAATAAAAAGTACTTAAGTCATAAATTTATTACTAATAAAAATATATAAAACACTGAAATTCACAATAAGAATATTCAAATCAGAAAGTTATTACTAACATGTAAGACACTGAAATGCAGACTAAAATGAATCCAAATTGTGGCAGATCGAAGGATAGATCATGCAGCTCCCGTTTTCCCGTTAATAGCGCTCAAGTTACAGATTACAAGAACATGAAAATTCATGACGCATCGACAATATGATGGCATATATATAACCACTCTAAGATTTAATAGATAAGAACAACGTAGAACGTGATGGAATCAATATATTACGATTAATTTCCATGACGAAAAATTTCGTCATGCCCATTGCTGTAGGCTTTTATGTATGACGAAATATTTCGTCATACCCAGTTAACAGGTTAAAGGTTGTAAAATGGTTATTAACTTTGTGACAACGGATTAAAAACGTTTATAAAACGTTAAAAATGTTTTTTGTGCTACCTGGGTATGTTATTGAGATGTTTTGCCACGCAATTGTGGCTAGTTTTTACTTTGAAGTTTGCCACAGTTTGACTATGGTCGCCATAAAAATTAAAATTAAAATTATGCACTTATGATGATATTTAACTGAATGTACGATTTACAATTTATATCCCGTTGTTTTAAATTTAGGGAACTTACACCAAATTTTCCTGTGAAATATGGCGAAAGCGAAATCGAAACTGGTGATAGACTCGGACTGCGGCATTGACGACGCCATGGCCATCATGCTGGCCCTCAGCGCCAAAGATGTCTGCCAAGTGGTGGGAATAACCTGCTGTTTCGGAAACTGCGCTTTGGACGATGCCTGCAAGAACGTCATGCGTGTGCTCACGCTCTGTGGAGAGACTGGTGTAAGTAAAACAATTCGTTTCATTTTTAAAAATAAATAAATGACAGTTCAAAAAAACTAGAGTTAATTAAACTATAAAGAGGTTTAAACCATCTACTTATATTAAAAACTGAGTATCTTTCTAACTATCTTTCTTTCTAACTATCTTTCTTTCTATCTTTCTAACTATCTTTCTTTCTATGTCACGCTTCTTTCTCCTGAACGCCAATGACCTGAAAATCGAACCAGATACCGATAGATAGGTAATTTTTCAGGCTTCATTAGTTTCAATTGATATAATTATACGATTTTAATTAGCGAAGATATCAATTAATAAGTAGTCAAGTTTAAAGCGATTAAGCCTAATAAATGATTAAATATGAAATCCATTCTTGCAAACCGTCGTTGCTATGAAACAGTGATAACAATGATAATGAGAATTTTGAATGAAGGCTTAACTAAATCAAACACGAAACTCATAAGCGGGCCACTTACGTAGAATTTTTATCGCTAGCTACTTGTAATATTTTGAAACATTCATTTGTTGAAAAGCCATCTACTTATATTAAAAACTGAGTGTCTATGTCTGCTTTTTTTTTCTTTGAGCGAGCTGAACTTACTGAAACTCTCCTCACCATCTTGAAAACGCGAAGCATCTCAATAATTCGAATGATTTTTTATATAGGAAAAAAGTAAAGGCTTGAAGCGCCTATTAGCGAGCCGCCTTGGCGGGGAGTACTTTCTTGAAAATTTTCTCACTACTTTCAAGGCACGAAGTGCCCGTGCAACGCCGGGCCACGTGCGTGGTATGTCTTGAAATCGAATGAACATTAAATTATATCAAATAATATAACCTCAGAATGAGGTAAAAGTTAGAGAGGGGGGACGTTATGAATCAACATGCCGCAGGAAGCTAATCTAGCTGCCCTGGCAGCTAGTGATGTATTATAAGTTTACATGCACTTATAAAATACATTAACACATAGTATGGTTTAGCATTTAGTATTAATAATGGTATTAAATATATTACTTTTAAATTTGTAAAGAACATGAGTTTTATCTTATATTCAGAGTTACATACAGACAACTGAAACACTTGGAAGACATCAAAATGTGTTAATATAGTTTAGCATTTAGTATTAATAACAGTATTATTATTTTTACTTTCTTTTACGTAGTAAAGAAAGTATTGTGATAGCGAAAAAAAAATCACTCAAATTTGAGTCTAAATTTTGATTTTGCTCACCCCCGAATGAAGCGCCATCATTCAGGGCCCGAATGATTGCAAGATCTTCTCGGTTTGGTTTGCCCTGTATGACGTACGTGTTTATTTAAAATTTAAAAAAAATAATAGAAATAAAAATACATAAAGAATCACATGGAGTAGGTTACATAATTTTGAATAGTATGTTCAGTAGTTTTTTCGACCTGCCAGCATGTGCATATGTACCTACCAACATATAAGCAGCCGAAAAATCCTTTTCAACCACCCCCGAGTTAATTACGACGAGTTTTCTCGTGACGTCTGTTGTACGTATGTGCGGATGTATGTATGTATGTATGTGGGTCGCATAACTCAAAAACTATATGCCGTAGAAGCTTCTAGCTTGGTATGTAGGCGCTGAGGATGGTCTAGTTGTGCACCTCCCCTTGTGGTTGCATTCGAATGCCCCCAAGGGGGTGTTTTACCCCTTTTTTGGGGTAAATCAGTGTTAATTTCAATGCAGATGAATTGGCACGACCACTTGGCGATATATCGCCAAAATTTTGGTTGCCATGTGTTTGACGCCAACTTGGCGACATGTCGCCAAGTTGGCGACAAATTTAGCGAAAAAAAATTTTTTTTAATGTGGGTTCAATTTGGCGCTATTGGCGATATTTTGCGAAAAATCCACTGAATAATGCAATACACTACCAACTCGGCTATTTCGATCCATGGACAGCTGTTTCGAGCTTATTCTGCTCTCATCAGCATGGAATACGAAAGTAGTCGAGTTGGAGGCAAAAATCCTCTTATAAAGCAAAGAGAGCGAAAAAAAACTGGTAGCTAATGTGAAATTAGAATACCAGCGAGCGACCACACTTAGTATGGTACAACTCGTAAATTTTTTTTTCGGCAGAGCTCAAGGTATAAAGCAGTAAGTAACCGCCCTAACCAAGGGCTAAGGCAGAAACATGCAATACACCACCAACTCGGCTATTTCGATCCATGGACCGAAATAGCCGAGTTGGTGGTGTATTGCATGTTTTTGCCTTAGCCCTTGCTTAGGGGCGGTTACTTACTGTTTTACACTGAATGATGTTAAAATCGGCAATATTTAGGAAATGAATCATTGTAAAATATTTGTTTTGCATTGTTTCGTGGCAAACTATGGGTGTAGATGTTCGAATTGCTATCTTGCTCACTCCTAGCACTATTTTAACACTAAGGCATCTACAAAGAAATTTACACGTAAAAAGAAGTAGTATGGGACCCATACCAGATTTTTTTTCTTTTGTTTTTGTAAAGAGCACGAATTTTATCTTTTATTCACACTTACATACACACAAACAACTAAAACACTGAAAATACTCCAACATGTAATAATATAGTTAGTTTAGCCTTTATTAGAAATTATAGTATAAAATACATTACTTTTATGTTTGTAAAAAACATGAATTTTATCTTTTATTCAGAGTTACATACATACAAACAAACGAACCCATATGTGAAACTCATAAAAGCGTATTAATAAATACATCGCCGGTCTAGTGGTCAGAGTAGTCTGCCACGGATGGTGTGGCCCCGGGTTCGAGTCCCGGCTTGGGCATGGATGTGCTTTCTCTCTCCTGTCCTTGTCCTTTCTTTGTATGAATGCGTTGTTGTGTGAAAGGTTGCCTACCCTATAAACGGGTACCTATGGCACGCGTGTACTGTGGAAGTCGGACTTCACACCAAATAACGGTACAGTTGGAAAAGTGAAGCAGCGCACCCCAAATTGCCAGCCTGGCTCGCACAGGACAAAGAAAATAAATAAATTAATACATCTCGGTTTTTTGAACAATCACGATTGCTATTTGTTCTCACTCGACCGTAGTTGGCGTTCGCATCTTTTTCAGAGTGAAGGAAATGCGACTAACATCGTGAGCACGTTCGTGAGAGAAGGAGTAGAAAGGGATCTGATACAAAATCTCGTGATCACGATAATCAATTTCCTGTATCTTTTTTACGTTTTTGTAGTCGCTCCCTTAATAGTTATATGACACGAGCTCAAAAGTTTGCTCGAGTTGAATTTGTTTTTGGAAATGAAAAAAAAAGGAAAAGATGTAATTTTGGGTAAAAAATATAACGGTGTCACCTTCGGGAATTCTTTAGGTATGAGGAAGCATATTTAAATGTAAGTAGGGTCCTATCTTAACTTGTGATTGTGAAAGACATAATTTTTGAGTTCTAGATGTCGAAATTCAGATTGATGATAGTGGCTGGGTGCTTATGGCTAGATGATAAAAGTTGGGGGTGTGCTAGGTGCTACATATTGTATGTTGAATGCTTATTTTTTTTTTTTTCGTTTTCCCAATTGACATTGCAGTAAATATTTTGAGTAAAATGATCTAATTTTTTAATTTATCGTTTGCTGATTGAAGTTTTTTCATATGTATTTTAATTATATGAAACGACGTACTAGTTTTGATATTGAATACGTTTTCCTGTTTTTTTCTTAGATTCCAATTTACAGAGGGAGTCATTCTGCCTTTATCAATAAGGATAAACGAGGAGTGGTGCATGGCTCTGATGGACTAGGGAACCGCGGCCACGAATTTTCCACCGGCAATTTAAAAGAGAATGAAACTCCGGCAGCACTAGCCCTCATACAAATGGCGAAGGAACACCCCAAGGAAATAACGCTGGTAGCGATCGGGCCGCTGACCAACTTGGCCATGGCACACCGGATAGACCCGCGTTTTACTGAAAATCTGAAGTCTATTGTGATACTGGGAGGGAATTACAAAGGTAAGTATTAGGGATGCAACGATAAGCAAATTGACCGATTACCGATTACCGAATATTCGGCTGTTGACAATCGGGTGATTAATCGGCTGAGCCGATTAATATTAAGGATGATTGTTTTTAATACTATCAATTTTACCATCGCTGTGTTTTTACCTTTCTCACACAATTCCGAGTTTAGAAATAGTAAGTAATTTATTTCTGAGAGGAGATTTTTTTTTTTTTTTTATTTTCCTAAGTTTCCCAAAATAATTTCAAAATGTTATCAAGTTTTTTAGAACCAATTTTCATATTATTGTCAATAACACACATTAAGGCATTGTTAATTATGTTAACTGGACATAAAAATTCAAAAAAAAAAAAGGTGGTTACGAGTCTGTGGTGAGCACTCCAATTTAGGAGTACTTTTACTTTAAAATTTCCAACTATTAGTAGCAATTTAATTCAAGACTTTTATTCTTTGTAAAAAATTAGAGGTTATCTAAAATCATTGAGCTGAGACGAAAAGTATCGACACATGAAAAATATTGCAACATTGTCTATGTGTATTCAAAGTTGGAGAATTAATTCATTAAAAACTTTATTTCATCTGTGAGGATTATTACTACTGTTAATAAAATTATTCATCATAGTTTCTTACTGAAGGTATACTTTAAAGAATACTGTTTACAAAATATTTTTTCCGCCATTTAATCGGCTTTATTTTGTCGATTATTAATAATCGGCAAAGAGGCAAATTATGGCCGATTAATCGGTGAATCCCTAGTAAGCATATGCTTCATTCTTGTAGTTGTTGTTGTTGTCTTGCATCGACACCCACCAACTGTAAAAAATGTGTAACCTGGCAGCGTATAAAATTGATGAAACGTTACGTATAGCTCATACATGTAAAGCAGGGGTGGCCAACCCGCGACACGCGTGCCACAATGCGCACGGCAGAGTAGTAAGAGTGGCACGCGAAGACTTTTTGAAAACATTCCAAAAATGAGGGGAAAATGTCGATCTCAAAAACATGGAAAAAAAACTAAAACCCTTGAACTGATAAATATAATGATATTGTGACGATTAAGTGTCAGGAGGCTGGCTTACAAACTGTCTTAACTACAATATTGCAAAGTACTTAGCGTTAGCTTCTGACATCCAACGAAAGCGGTGACACTACTGACAATGCTTTGTAAAGCATATTTGTGCTTGCCACGAATGAAACTTTCGATGCTACAGAATGGATTCTTGATCTGCAATAGTTTCAGCTATGGGTGATGAAATTTTTTTAAATGTTAACTAGCGATGCACCGATTAATCGGTAGTACCGATTAATCGGCCATAATCGACCATTTTGCCGATTATCAATAATCGGCAAAATCGTGCCGATTAATCGGTGAAAAAATATTTTTAAATTATACCTCCACGAAGAAATTATGATGAAGAATTTTACTAGCAGTAATAATAATCCTCACAGTTGATATAAAGCTTTTAATAAATTAATTTTCCCTTTTTGAATAAATATACACATAGACAATGTTTCAACATTTTTTCACGCTTCTGATATTCTTCTACTTAGCGTAGTGCTTTTAGGTAACCTCTAATTTTCACAAAGAATAAATCTTGAATTAAATTGCTACTAATAATTGAAAACTTTAAATTAAAAGCACTCCTAAATGAGAGTGCTCACCTCACACCCAACCTAATTTCTTGTTTTGAATTTTCATGCCTAGTAAACATGATTACAATGTGTTGATGTAACATTATTGACATGAATTTGAAAATTGTTTCTAAGAAATTGGATAAAATTTTAAGTTATTTTGGGGAAATTAAGAAAATGGAAAAAAAAAAAAAAACTTCTCTCAGAAATAAATTACACTTTCTAAAAACGGAATTGTAAAAGAAAGGAAAAAATAGTGATGTTGAGTAGGGATGCACCGATAAGCAAATTGGCCGATTACCGATTACCGATTAATCGGCTGAGCCGATTAATGATGAGAATGATTGTTTTCAATTTTACCATCACTGTTTTTTCTCTCTTATACAATTCGAAGTTAGAAATAATAAGTAATTTATTTCCGGGAGAAGATTTTTTTCCATTTTCGTAGTTTTCACAAAATAATTTCAATATTTTATCAAATATCTTAGAACCAACTTTCATATTATTGTCAATAATACTATTGACACATTGTTAGAGTTATTTTAATTGGATATAAAAATTCAAAAACGGGGGAGGGGGAGTCTATGGTGAGCACTCCAATTTAGAAGTACTTTTAATTCACTTTTAATAATTAGTAGCCTTTAATTCAATACTTTTATTCTTTGAAAATTAGAGGTTTACTAAAAGCATTGTGCTAAGAGAAAACTCTCGCCACATGAAAAATATTGCAACATTGTCTATGTATATTTATTCAAAGTAGGATAATTAATTAAAAAAAAAACTTTATATCAACTGTTAGGATTATTATTACTGTTAATAAAATTATTCATCATAGTTTCTTAGTAAAGGTATACTTTAAAGAATAATATTTGAAAATTATTTTTTCCGCCGATTAATCGGCCCGATTTTACCGATTATTAATAATCGGCAAAGTGGCCGATTATGGCCGATTAATCGGTCTTGCCGATTAATCGGTGCATCCCTAATGTTGAGATTGGTAGTATTAAAAACAATAATCTTTATTATTAATCGGCTCAGTCGATTAATCGGTTGATTAACAAAAGCCGATTAATCGGTAATCGGTCAATTTGCTTATTGGTGCATCCCTTATGTTAACTCTGTAAGTAAAATTAATGAACCAGATTGGACAAAATTCGTGCTGTCATGGCAACGGATTCCAAAAACCAGTTTCGCAACGAAAAAAAATCGGTTCTTGTCCGAAAATTGTCGTTCTCTTCGCTTGGCGACATCGGCAATTTTTGATTTATTGCTTGCACCGGGCTAACGGGTGAATACCTCTTCCAGTAACGCAATCTGTTTTCCCAGGCATAGGAAACGCCACCGACACAGCCGAGTTCAACTTCTATTGCGATCCAGAATCTGCGAATATAGTTCTGACGGAGGCCGCTTGCTCGGTCGTCTTGGTGCCCTGGGAGACGGTGATGGAGCACGGAATGGAATGGGTAAGATGTATTTGAGCACTAAAACTTAAAACAAATTAGCTTGAATAGCTTCCATTTCAGCAGGTAGGAGGAAAACGTGCTATGTGAAATACAATTTTAGGAAAATAATGCAGCAGTATTTCGTAATATCGCGCTTGACGGGACGCGGCAAGAAAAAAAAAAAAAAAAAACGCGATCAAACGGAGATCATTTATAAGAACCACTTAAACTTTAAGAAAAATCTCGTTTACCTCTCACTACTTCCTTTTACGTCCATTAAAATCGATGTTTTTTAATAGCTAAAAATAATGGTTGCGTGCAGTGGCGTACTCAGGGCGTGGGCTCATAGGGCTGCTGCTCCCTCCGATATTTTTAAAACGAAATTTTAAAATGTAAGCAAAATATTGTTAATAAATTTCCTTTTTTTTTTTTTTTGAAATCCAAAATTGAGAAAAGCTTTCAGAATAGATATTTAAGAATTGGACAAAATTAAAAGAATTTTTTTTTTTTTTTTGACATGTCTGTTTTACTGTACGTCATGTTGATTGATTATCCTCCATTTTTTTTTTTCATTTTTATTGCAAATCTATGTTTTAGAAACGCCGAATAGTGTTTTTCAGTCACCTATTTCTGTTAAATAAATTTTAGCAAATTGAATTGCAACCTCGTATTAAAAACAATAGTAAAATAAACTGAAAACTTAACATTATTAGAGCGTTAATTTGCCAAAATACTGCAAACAAGTGTTTCAACAACACCTCTTTCAATGAAGAACTTTTTTTTTGAATTTAAATTTATTATTCTCTATGTCCACCAAACCGCTTTCTTCACAATAAGTTTAATGATAAAAAAGTTTTTTTAATGATGTATTTTTGTTGACTTAAATAGGCATCGAAGCAGATATTCAAGACATTTACTTTTCTCAGCTACATTTCATGAGATGCTCTCCCCCCCCCCTCAAAGAGTCTTGATTCAGCCCCCACCCCCCTGAAATGATTTGTCTGCGTACGCCACTGGTTGCATGTACTCAAGTACGAGCGTAGAAGCAACACTTTTTAAATGAATAGCATTTTAGACATTATCCTATAGATATAAAATTGCGGCAAACGTGTAGAAAAATAATTTGAAACTGTAAAGGAAAGTGAGGTTTTTTTTAAGCCTCTGTGATCTAAAATTGTGTAAAACTGTACGAAACGTGTATACAGAACATAAATATGTGATAGGGCCTTAAAGTAAGCAAGAAAACAATTCAAACATTTACATTCCAAATTCGTCGCTAATCAAATAGTTTTATTTTCTAATTATGGAAATTGTAACATCATTTAGTGGATTGTTCGAAAAATATCGCCAATAGCGCCAAATTGAACCCGAATTAGAAAAATATTTTGTTTCTCCAAATTTGTCGCGAATTTGGCGATATGTCACCAAATTGGTGATAAAAACTTGACAACCTAAAGCTTTGGCGCCAAGTGGTCGCCAAATCATACATCAATCAAGTCTGCATTGAAATGAACAAGTTTACCCCAAAAACCGGGTAAAAGACCCTCTTAGGAACATTCGAATACAGCCAGAAGGGAGGTACACAACTAGACCCCACTCGGAGCCTATATGCAAAAGTAAAATCTCCTAAGGCTTACCTTTTTTGAGTTATGCGAGATACGTACATACATACTTACGTACATACATACAGACGTCACGAGAAAATTCGTGGCAAACAACTCGGGAATTGTCAAAATGGATGTTCGAGATGTTTATATGGTTATAGGTATACATATGCACGTGCTGACGGGTCGAAAAGTTTACCCAAAAATTTACCAATTTACCCATTTTCATTTGGGGGTGAGCAAAACAGAGATTTAGACCGAAATTTGAGTGAAATTTTTTTTTCACGATTACAAAACTTCCTTTACTACGTGAAAGGAAGCCAAAAACGACCTAGTGGACCAAAACACGTAAAATTTAAATATATTTGAATTCTTTTAAGACAATATCGGAAAACATGGGGAAGGAATGATATTTGCAGATTACTAAGTTTTACTAGTCACATAGGCAGAATCAATAGAAAAAAAATTAAATTTTTCTTAAGAACTAAAATGAATTTTAAGTGTTTCGTTTTCTGGGAAATGAAATCAAGCCACAAATAAATGCAGTGAACTCTCACTTATACGCCGCCTCATTCATGCGTCTTTTTCACTTATACGACGATTTTAAATGGTTCCAGCACATTCCATAGCAAAATAATGATAGTATCATTCGTTTATGCGTCGCTCTAAAGATAAATATTTCACTTATGCGCCGAATTTTCCCAAAAATGTATGAAAATTTATTTATTTTCTTTTAAACAATAAGCATTTTTCTTTACTTTCCTCTTTAATCTTTCACCTTTATTGCAACGGAAGGCATTTTTTCCGAATGAACTCGAGTTCTGAAAGGGACAATTATCTATCATGCATCGTTTTAAAGGGAACAGTTTGTAATTAGGTATGCTACAACTTTTGTTTTCTCTCAATCATTGTAGTTACGTTACAGTAATTGCCAAACTGTAGTAATATGTCCCTTTCTATAGAAACATTCTTATTCACTCTCTCATTAGAACCTATGTTGAGTTTTAGTCCTTTAAATAGGCTTGTTCACTTATACGTCTCTCTCACTTATGCGCCTTTTTCTGTTGGTCCCTATGGCAGGCGAATAAGTGAGAGTTCACTATATTTTAATTTTCTAAGCTTTCTCTCCTTTAATGCTAACTATGAGATCGTTACCATCGTTTGGCCTTGACAGGTCGATTCTCGTTACATAGAGTATGACAAAAAGTAGTTAAAAATGAGGAAATCGGAAATTTTATTTTCAAACAAATTTTTTAAAAGTCAATCCCTGTACATTGTTGAATTTATCATTTAAGGTGTTAAAATGGGGAAAATGGTTAACAGAGTTTGGCGACAAAACGCCTGGAACACATCCATTACAACGACGGAAAAATTAATAGAAGTTGCCCAAATCAAAAAAATAAAAGTTAAGATAGCAATTAACAATGAAAATAACAGTAGAACCAACAGAATTAAAATTTTAACAAACCCTTTCCTATTTTGTTAGATATCGGTTTTAACGACAGCTGATCCAAACGATATATTTAAAAGTGAAATAAACCTTTTTTTCCCTGTCTGTGTGTGGGCATTGTATATGTTCACTCAAACTTTTCTTTTAGGATTTTCGGGAGAGATTAATATCCAAAAACACTGAGAAAGCACGCTTTGTGGGTGCTATATCAGACTTCCAGTACCAAAGAGGTATGAAATTGGGCAAAAAAAAGTTTTACGACTGTGATCTGTTAGCAGTGGCAGCTGTTATCTACCCGGCATGTGTCCGAGAAAGCTTTCAGAGCGCATGCGTCGTGGAATCCTCTGGAATCCATACGACAGGGTTGACTGTTCAGCAACGAAGAGAAAATGCTTCTTCGAAGAAGATGATAGATATTGTTACCAGTTTCGATGACTCGATGGTGAACAACTTCAGAAACCAACTTGTGGAATAAATGTACCGAAGAACGTCCAAGATCCGATCCGAACCGATTCGGATTCCCAAATGTTTTGAATTTTCGAAAATAACCGAGAAAATATTGTGTACTTTCTATTATACCTTCGCAAATCTTGGCAAACCTGCTTTTTGGCGAACTATTTGGCGATAAAAAGACGCCTCGATTTGCTTTGAAAATGAGTGCGGCAAAGGGCTAGCGGCAATATTCCGTTTGGCTTCAGTTGCATCATTATTGGCGACTTTATCGCCTGCGGCGTTATAGTGGAAAAGTACCAAATACCGTTTAGGAAGACAGTCTGCGATTTACTCAAATAAAATGGTTTCGCATTATGCATGAATATAACTTAGAACACACTACAGAGCGCGAAAAATATTTAATTACATTTTTAATCGAAAATTAACCCTTATTGTTTACTAAACATAAAGGAAATTTATTAAAAGTCCATGGGAGTGCTTTCGGATTTTTGACGTTCTACTGTATAATGTTGATATATTATATTTTCAATATTTATTTATTTATTTATTTTTCTATCTACAGTATTGAAAAAAAAAATTAGAATGTTTAAAAATATTGTTTCTGGTGATTTAAAATAGTTTTTCAATGTTGAAAAATTTTAAGGGAATATTTAAAAATTCAAAGAAATATTGTTTAAAATATTTTCTTTGTGTTTAAATACATTGTTTCCGGCGATTTGAAATAGTTTTTTAATGTAGAAAAACATAAAGGGAATATTTAAGATAAAAATGTTGTTTAAAAATATTTTTTGAATGTTTGAAAATATTGCTTTAAAGTATCTTTTGAATGTTTAAAAATATTATTTCCGGTGATTTAAAATAGTTGAATGTTCAAAA
Source organism: Uloborus plumipes (assembly GCA_038373865.1). Taxonomy (NCBI): domain Eukaryota; kingdom Metazoa; phylum Arthropoda; class Arachnida; order Araneae; family Uloboridae; genus Uloborus; species Uloborus plumipes. The sequence goes on along the minus strand of JAXGGA010003187.1, from coordinate 31,227 downwards.
ATATTATTTCTGGTGATTAAAAATAGTTTTTCCATGTTGAAAAATACAAAAGGAATATTTGAAATAAATAAAATATTATTTAAAAATATTTTTTTACATATGAAAAGAAAATAAATCAGTGTGAAAAAATGTATTTTCAATTTCAGAAACACATTTCCTCACCTGTAAAAGGTTGTTTCATCCTTACGCTAGCAATTTTGAAGCATGGCACAAGGCGGGGTGTGTCAGGTGTAATTCTAATGCTCGAACATCTGTTAGTTATATAGTTACTTACCTATTAGTTATTAGTTATAGAGGTTTTAGTTACAGATACAGAGCCAGTGCTTATGCGATGCACTTAAACAAATACTTTTAGAAACAGTTTTTGTTGTTTGCGCGGTCTTAGCTAAAGATATGTTGCTATTGCTTACTGTTGTTCAGTGCCATTTTTATGTTTCCGATTTAAAATTGATTTTTCTAACTCAAAAAAAAGCATGTATTTTTTTTCTGGGTGAAGTTATCGATTAGCAATTTTCAAAACAGCAGAAAGGAAATCTCCTAAAAAGATATTTTTCCGATCTTTCCAATAAGCCTAAAAATCGAAACGATCCGACAATTATTTCAGGTTGGAAGAGCCATTTTAAACCATTTTTGGGTTCTTAAATTAAAATTCGAATGGTTCGGTACTTTTTTGACGTTCGAAAAAATCCGAATGCCAAATTTAGCCTAAATCGACGTAAACTGGATTTGTATAGGCAACATATACATACATACAGGGTGTCCACTCCAATCGTGGCCCAATAGCTAATTTCTAAACGTTAGAGATAAGCATATAGTTTATTTAGGAAAAAATCTCCAAATTACGAAAGGAATTTTGGGTCTATTCAATGTTTTTCAAAAAATCAAATTTTGAAAGAGTTACGAAATTTAAATTTTTATACAGCCCCCCAGTCCTATCAATCATGTTTAGTAAAACATTCTTGACACTGTAACGTTTAAAACTTAAAAAAAATCACTGTTCTACGACAAAAATTGACCGAGTTATGACGTTTTGAAAAATCAAGATTATGAAGGATTTCGCATACGGTCCCTTAAGCGATCTCTCGATGACGTCATGAAATAATGCAAAATCTTGATTTTTCAAAACGTCATAACTCGGTCAATTTTTGTGGTAGAACAGTGATTTTTTTTAGTTTTATACGTTAGAGTGTCAAGAATGTTTTACTAAATATGATTGATAGCACTGGTGCTGTATAACAATTTAAATTTCGTAACTCTTTCAAAATTTGATTTTTTGAAAAACATCGAATAGACCCAAAATTCCTTTCGTAATTTGGAGATTTTTTCCTAAGTAAACTATATGCTTATCTCTAACGGTTTAGAAATTAGCTATTGGGCCACGATAGGAGTGGACACCCTGTATACATACATACAGATATAGAGTATTACATATCACAAATACAATTACATATCACAAATTAATTTGTGATAAAGTGAAAATCACAAACGTAAGCATAAAGCAACCTTCAATACAATCATGTGGTGAACAATCATACATAATGACTAATAAAAATTATACATGCAAAGAACTGTACATAACAACAATCTAGCATTTTAAATAAATACTGTAAGCACTTTTTTACAGGAAGACTACACAAACTGGGTTAATACAGACACTAAAAAGGCCAAGTTTTTAAAAATCGTTAGTGAAGAGTTGGCGAGTGAAGAGAAATTAAAAGGTTCCCCACAATTTTATGACTGCGATTTCTTAGCTGCAGCTGCTGTCATTTATCCAGAATGCGTACTGTCAAGAATCAAGACTCCAGCTTCTGTAGAAAGTTGTGGCAGTTTGACGAAAGGACTCACTGTCATCCATAGACAACCATCCAGCGGTAATAAGAAATGCATCGATATTGTGACTGGTTTTGATGATGTTCTTTTACGTAAACTAAGGAAAAAAATGTTATAAGTAAATTATCTGTACTATGAACTGTATACAGTAAACCCTCGTTACATCGTGCCTTGTTATTTATTCGGATATATCGCCCTTTTCCTTTGTCTCCCAAAAAACTATAATTTTTTTTGAAATGGTTTCCCATTTGACATCACGGGTAAAATAATCTTTAGTTTTGAAAAACTAAAAAATACGCTCTTTGATGCACGTATAATACATCAACATGTAATATAGTTTAGCCTTTAGTAGTATTATTACCGTATTTTTCGCCGTATAAGACGCACCCAATTTTAAATTAAATCCCCCAATTTTAATTAATCTGAAATTTATGCCGTATAAGACGGTGCATCTTATACGGCGAAAAATACGGTAATAGTACTAAATATATTAGTTATATTTGCAAAGAACGTGAATTTTATCTTTTATTCGGAGTTACACACAAACAACTGAAGCACTTATAATACATCAACATGTAATATAGTTTAACCTTCAGTATTAATAATGTAACGAGTCCGTAGCACCTTCAACTTTCTTCAAATGAGCATTCCAATCTTGAGGAAGTAACTATGAATTTATTTACAAGTATTTACACTATTTACAATATGAGCAGGAAACAATTGCTAAACATCCAGCAATTAGGTAGCAAAACAGTACACTGTACTCTCAACAGTAACTCAGCACCACGTATCTAACGTGAACAGTAATTAAGCAATTACAAAAGCAAAACAACCATTCGCCAAGCGAACGAAAACGAGTCACCAGATCAAATCTGAAAACAACTGACTGACTAAAAACTGTGTTCAAGGCTATTTATACACGGAAAGAAATTACGACACTATTCTAGAAATATCCGGAGTATTCCAAATCATTCATAACTTGAACAATTCCATTGAGAAAGTTCTAGCGATAAAAAGAAAAAGAAAAAAAAGAAAACACTCCGAGCGAAAAATGTCTTCACGCTTATTAAATGCAGGGCAAGTGTAAAAACTACAAAACGTTACAGGGCCGGTATACTAGTGATAAAAGTGATATCTTCAGATACTTTTGCAACATGACGTCAGATAAAACCAAAACTAATGAAAATGATGCAAGGCAGGAAAAACAACAACTATTAACAAGATTTGTAACATTGCCCCCTTCCCAAGGACTGCACGTCCCGGGCAGTACAATCCCCAGAAAGGAAGCAAGGGAAAAATTTACAGGTGCACACATTACATGATGACCAATCATAAACATGATAAACAATAACAATGAGAACATGAAAGAAATAATAACATTGATGAAGTAATATTTCAGACAATTAAAGGCAAAAGTTATTTACAAAATTTACAAACAAATTACCATGGTAGCTTTAGATTTATTTTACGAACTATGGCCATAGTATGGGGCTAGCCGATCATAATGTACAACCCTAGGTTTTGAATGTGATGACTTCTGGATCCTCACTACGACGTCGTTCAGCCGGTGGAGAACTGTGTAAGGTCCATCCCAATGCGACTGCAATTTGGGTGACAGACCTTTACGTCGGATGGGATTCCATAGCCATACTTTGTCACCTTCTTGAAAGTCATGATTAGTGGACCTTGTGTCGTATCGGGTCTTCATCTTCTCCGTCGCGATGAAGGCGCATCTGGAGGGAGACCGAAGACGAGATCACAAGGTAGCCGAAGCTCTCGGCCGAAGAGCATCTGTGATGGGGAATATCCGGTGGTCTCGTGGACAGCACTGCGGTAGGCCAGCAGAAACAGAGGAAGTTTCTTGTCCCAATTCTGTTGATTTTGGAGACCATAAGCGAGAGATTATTAAGGATTGTCCTGTTGAATCTCTCCACCATGCCGTCCGATTGTGGGTGTAGTGGTGTCGTTCGAGTTTTCTCAATTTTGAGGATTTTACATAGGCCCTTAAACACAGCAGAGATGAAGTTTCTCCCCTGATCGGAGTGGATCTGCAAAGGTGTCCCATATCTCGAGATCCAATGCTGGACTAGAGTCTCTGCTACAGTGGTAGCTTCTTGATCCGGAATGGAATATGCTTCGGGCCATTTGGTGAAATAGTCAATGGAAACGAGGATGTATTTGTTCCCATCAGTAGTTTTTGGTAGAGGACCAAGAATGTCGATCCCGATTCGTTCGAAAGGAGCTCCTACGTTGTAAAGATGTAGCTTCCCGCGGCTTCTTCTCTTCGGTCCTTTACGGGCAGCACAGGCGTCACAAGAATGACACCACTTCTCCACGTCATCCTTCGCCTTGCTCCAGAAGAAGCGCTCTCGAACCTTGTGGAGGGTTTTCAAGATACCAAAGTGTCCTCCAGTCGGACTACTGTGCAATTCGTTTAGAACGTCAGGAATTCTTGATCTGGGAAGGAGTAACTGCCATTTAAATGCTTTGCCATCGTCAGATTCCCATTTCCGATATAGGACGCCATTCCGCAACTGGAGAGATTTCCATAGAGCCCAGTATCTTTTCGTTGCAGGACTGTAGATAGAAACGTCTTGCCAACTAGGTCGCCGACTGTCTTTTTCCATTAACTCTATGATAGGCTTTAGGTCTGGGTCTTCAAGCTGATCTTTTCTAACTTGGTCGTCACTCCATGGATCAGGATCTGAAGATGATGAAGTAGAAGTAACTTGACAGGCAGTAGGGATTGTCGTCCCGCACTGTTTCTCTATTCGGGAGCAATAGTGGCAGTTCTCGGAACAAGGTCTTCTTGATAATGCGTCAGCATTCCCGTGTGACATGCCTTTTCGGTGCTTAATCTCGATGTCATATTCCTGGAGCCGCTGTATCCACCTGGCTACCTGGCCCTCTGGATTCTTGAAATTCAACAGCCAAGTTAAAGAGGCATGATCAGTCCGGAGCAGGAATTTACGGCCGTAGAGGTAATGATGGAAATGTTCTACAGCTTTAACTATGGCGAGCAATTCCTTTCTCGTGACACAATAATTTCGCTCCGACTTGGATAAGCATTTGCTCCAGTAGGCGATGACATGTTCGTTACCGTCTATTTCTTGAGATAAAACAGCTCCAACGCTCTCGTGGCTCGCATCAGTGTCAAGTATGAAGGATTTTTCAGGCTGAGGATAAGAGAGAATAGGCGTTGATGTTAAAGCCTCCTTCAGCTGTAGAAATGCATCCTCGCATTCTTTGGACCATTCAAATTTCTGTTTGCTCTCCGTCAGCTTATGCAAAGGTCGTGCAATATTGGAAAAACCCTTCACAAATTTCCTGTAGTACGTGCAGAGCCCCAGGAAACTTCGCAGCTGATGGACATTTTCGGGGCGGCTCCAATTCTTGACTGCTGATACCTTATCTGGATCTGTTCGTACACCTTCGGAAGAGATAATGTGACCAAGGTAGTTCACCTCACGGCGGAACAAATAACATTTGGACGGGCTTAACTTCAGGTTGGCTTCCTTTAGCTTTTGCAGCACCTTCCTAAGATTAACCACATGTTCTTCAAAACTGCGTCCTAAGATGATGATGTCGTCCAAGTAGACAAGACAGGATTCATAAGAGAGTCCTCGCAGCACTGATTCCATAAGACGCTCGAACGTGGCTGGTGCATTGCAGAGGCCGAAGGGCATCACTTTAAACTGCCACAAGCCTTGTCCGGTTGTAAACGCCGTCTTCTCTCGGTCGTCGGGGTGTATCTCCACCTGCCAGTAGCCGCTCTTTAAATCCAGGGTCGAAAACCACTTGTGTCCGGAAAGGGTGTCCAGAGTGTCATCGATCCGTGGAAGAGGGTAACTGTCCTTTTTGGTGATGTCATTCAGGCGTCGGTAGTCAACACAAAATCTGGTGGAGCCGTCTTTCTTTCGGACCAAGACGATAGGGGATGCCCAAGGACTGGATGAGGGTTCGATGACGTCATTCTCCTGCATCTCTTTCAAGAGGATCTCAACCTCTTCCTTCTTGGCGAACGGTAGTCGTCTTGGATGCTGCTTGATAGGGGGATGATCTCCAGTGTCGATCCTATGCTGCGCTAAACTCGTGCGACCAACATCTTCGGGTGTAGATGAAAACACCTGCTTGAAGTCGTCCACCAATTTTTCCGCAGCGTATCTTTGATCCTTCGATAATGCTGCACTCCCAATTAATTTCGAAGTCAAGGATTCGGAAGACACAGTCTCGGAGGAATCAATTCTTCTGATGATGCAGTTTACGGGAGTACAAGTTGCCAACACTTCTCCTTTCTTGATATTCCTCGGTCTTTCACTTACATTGGCGACTCTCACAGGAACTGCATTCCTTGAAAGGTCCACAAGCGTAGATGCCACTAGTACTCCTTTTGGGCTATTACTCTGGTTAGGATATTCAATTAGGCCGAATTTAAAGCTGTTGTTTTCCTTGATGGAGCCAGGTATTAGTATTTCTGATCTTGGGGGAATCAATAAATCTGTTTGGGCTATTATATGATGAGCGGATTTTAAGTTATTTTCAACGTTGAAAATTGCTATGTCTTCCCTCATCGAGTGCAGCTCATTATTTTTAAAGTCGATAGAAAAATCAAATGTTTTCAAAAAGTCCAGTCCGAGAATGAAGGGATCTGTAATGTCAGCGACGAATGCCGTGTGATGGTAAGTGGCGCTTCCGAACATTATTTCTAAGTTCACTTTTCCTTCAATCTCGATTTTGTCACCTGTCACAGTTTGAAGAGTAACGAAGGGCGGCGTCCATAAGATCTTGAGTCCAAATTGACGAGCCACGTCAGTCTTAATAATGGTAACGTTGGCTCCTGTGTCCACAATCATTTCGCAGGGAAACCCATTCACATAAGCGTAAATGAAGAGTCCGTTGCAGCCGCCACTTCTTGAAGAAATCTGGAAAACTTTAGGATGGGGCTCATTCCAATTTGGCGACCTCCGCCCCGCGAGATTGCCATAGCTTAGTTTTCCTGAGCTGGAGAGGAAGAGGTACCCTTCCCTCTTGTTTCTTGGCGGGCTTCGCAGTTCCTTCGTACGTGGCCCTCACCGCCACATTTCCAGCACTTCAGTGGTTGTCCACTTTGGTCTTTGCGAGTATTCTTCAGGGTCCCCAAGATCTCTTTGATTTGTCGCTCAACTTCCGAGAGACGAGTTGAGTTTGAATCCTGGACACTTACTTCTACGCCCCTGATTGAGTGGCGATCCTTACGGGATGTTTGCTGTGCAGCCTCGAACTTCATTGCGTAGACCAGACCGGATTTAAGATCTTTGATGTCCGCCATCCGGAGAGCCGTCTGAATTTCTGGATTTCGCACTCCATCTATGAAGTAGTTCAGGGCCAGGCTATCGCGAACACCCGAAGGACAGTCCGAGAAGGCGAGATGGGAAAGCCTCTCAACGTCTGCTGCAAAAACTTGCAAAGTCTCTCCAGCCCTCTGGAGTCGGAATTTGAGCTGAAGTTGGCTGAATTCTTTTTGGCAGGATTCGCCAAAGCGAAGCTCCAAGGCCGATGATAAGGCTTCGAAGTCACGGTGCTTGTCCCCTGGAAAGGTCTGTAGTATATCAGCTGCATCCCCTCTCAGCGAGGCTGCAAGGTGACAGGCTTTTGTGGAAGAGTCCCAGGAGTTTGCTTCTGCAACGATGAGGAACTGCTTCTTGTAAATATTCCACGAGGTCTTCCCGTCAAACGTGGCCAGTTTGATGGATGGACGAGAAGTTCCAGCTGCAGCTACACATTCATTTGAGTTGTTGCAGGATGCTGATAACTTTGATTCAAGTTCTTTAATTTTCTTTTCCACATGGTTTTCTACTGTGGTGATTCGATTCTCAACGCTGTCTGAGTTGTTGCAGGATCCTGATAACTTTGATTCAAGTTCTTTAATTTTCTTTTCCACATGGTTTTCTACTGTGGTGATTCGATCTTCTAGAACCTCCACTTTATTTTCCATGTTGATAAATTTAGTTTCCACCAAACTTTTCATTGACGTTAGATCGCTCTTAATTTCTTCTTGACTTGAAGTTATGCTAGCGGTTAAATCACTCTTTAATTGTTCTTGATTAGTAGCCAGATCATTTTTTAACTGTTCTTGATTAGTAGCCAGATCATTTTTTAACTGTTCTTGATTAGTAACCAGATCATTTTTTAATTGTTCTTGATTAGTAGCCATAATCGCCATATCATTCTTAACAGCGTTGATAGCATCAAGGAGTTTGTTTAGTTGTTCCTCCATTGCTCGAGTAATCACCATAAAATTCTGAAGTCAAAAAGTCCTCAGGAAGAAAAGTCCAAGTTCACAGAAAGTTCCAAAAAAGTCCTTGAAGATGCCCCACGTTGGGCGCCAAAATTGTAACGAGTCCGTAGCACCTTCAACTTTCTTCAAATGAGCATTCCAATCTTGAGGAAGTAACTATGAATTTATTTACAAGTATTTACACTATTTACAATATGAGCAGGAAACAATTGCTAAACATCCAGCAATTAGGTTGCAAAACAGTACACTGTACTCTCAACAGTAACTCAGCACCACGTATCAAACGTGAACAGTAATTAAGCAATTACAAAAGCAAAACAACCATTCGCCAAGCGAACAAAAACGAGTCACCAGATCAAATCTGAAAACAACTGACTGACTTGTGTTCAAGGCCAGCTATTTATACTCGAAACGTAGTTTCGATAATGTTCCAGCAAAATCCGGAGTATTCCAAATCATTCATAACTTGAACAATTCCATTGAGAAAGTTCTAGCGATAAAAAGAAAAAGAAAAAAGAAGAAAACACTCCGAGCGAAAAATGTCTTCACGCTTATTAAATGCAGGGCAAGTGTAAAAACTACAAAACGTTACAGGGCCGGTATACAAGTGATAAAAGTGATATCTTCAGATACTTTTGCAACATGACGTCAGATAAAACCAAAACTAATGAAAATGATGCAAGGCAGGAAAAACAACAACTATTTACAAGATTTGTAACAATAATAACGTTAAATATATTGCTCTTATATTTGCACAGAACGTGAATTTTATTTATTATTCAGAGCTATATACGAGTACATATATACAAACAATCAAGCAAACCCACATGTGAAAGTAATAAAAGCGTATTAAAAATAAGTTATAGTTCTCAGAAACGGAATTTCTCCTTTAAATCTATGAACAAATCTGATATGTTTTCTGTTACATTTTTGTGGAGACAACTGTCATTAATTTGTACGTCAATTGAATCATTGCTTTTTACGAATTCGGTTATATCACGTTTCGTGCTTTTTTGTTATGTCCCAACAAATGTGATATAACGAGGGGTTACTGAATAAATGTTTTAAGGAGCTGTGACGAATGGAATAAGAACATGTGGAATTTAACCAACGATGAAACACTAACATATGTAGATTCAGTAGCGTACCTAGGGGTCCAGCGCCCGTGGCGAACAAAAGAAATTGCGCCCCCTCCCTTGGTGGCCTTGGTAGAAGTCACTAAGACCTCCCAAAACAATTTCTGTTTCTAAAAATTTTGATTATTCGGCAAATTTAAAGACAAACTTGCAACTTTGACAAATATTATTATTTATGTCTAAATTTTTATTCTTATGAGATTTCATTTTCCCCTCTGATATTATTCTTCGAGTTTTTTTTTCCTTCAATATTTTTCAATAAATAAGACCAAAAAAATGTTATTTTTTTCATTAACTTTTTTAATCGATCAAAATGCCGTCCCCCTTGCTACTGCGCTCGTATCAAATGCCACTCCAGCCAACCCCTAGCTACGCCACTGTGTAGATTTATACTGCCGTGAGAAGAAAAAGATAATTTTCCATTTTTCATTCTTTTTTTTTTTTCTTTTTACATTTTTTGTCATCTATTGTACTCTAGCTTTATTGTACAAGCTTGGTTATTTGATTTCCACTGAAAGTAGGAATTATTTCAAAAAAATTGAAAAATTATGAAGAAGCAATCTGTTATTCAGCTGCATTATTCTTGTAAATTTAAGAAATAGTTGCATACTATTTAAGAAATAGTTGCATACTATTTAAGAAATAGTTGCATACTATTTAAGAAATAGTTGTATATTCAATGCAATTTTGAACTTCTTTCTCAACTAAGTAAATGTGCAATAAATCATTAGATTTTAACAAAGTGGAAAATTTGATATTTTATTTATTTATTTATTTTTCCAGTAGCAGAGGAATATGTTTAGTTTCTAGGGCGGAAATTTTGGCACTTACGATGGTCTCGCAGAAATTAAAACCGCGAGAAAATAAGGGCATCTTTATAATATTTAAAAATAAAGAAAATATGCAAAAAAGATATCGTTTGAAAAAACTAATGACGTCACCACCGAAAGGGATCGGAAATCTTGAACATTTGGAAATCGGTTGTGACTTTTGAATTGAACTCAGGATTTCCGCTTAATAAGAAATGCTAATCATGTTCTGTTTTAATTAATTGAGAGAACTAGATCTAACTTCATCTTGTGCATAAAAACGGTCAACGGCCTTTCATATTAAGTAAAAGTTAAACAGTGCGGGAATTCCTTCGTCCCTTTATTAGGCAATATACAGTGAACTCTCACTTATGCGCCGGCCCAAGGGACCAATAGAAAAAGGCGCATAAGTGAGAGAGACGTATAAGCGAACAAGCCTATTTACAGGACTAAAACGCAACATAGGTTCTAATGAGAAAATGAATAAGAAGGTTCTATACAAAAGGGACATATTAGTACGGTTTGGCAATTACTGTAACGTAACTACAATGATAAAGAGAAAACAAAAATTGTAGCATACCTAATTACAAGCTGCTCCCTCTAAAACGATGCATAATGGATAATTGTCCCTCTCCAAACTCTAGTTCATGCGGAAAAAATGCCTTCCGTGAGCAATAAAGGCGAAAGATTTAAGAGGAAAGTGAAGAAAAATGCTATTTCTTAAAGAAAATAAATAAAAAAATTTTAATTTTAGGAAAAATTCGGCGCATAACTGAAGTATTTATCTATAGAGCGACGCATAAACGAATGATACTATCATTATTTTGCTATGGAATGTGCTGGGACCATTTAAAATCGTCGTATAAGTGAAAAAGGCGCATAAATGAGGCGGCGTATAAGTGAGAGCTCACTGTATGTGAAATTTTAACCTAAACAATTAATTAACAAAATGAATTCGAGGAAAAAAAAAACATTTTAGAGACGTGCACAGCCGAAGCACTGCTAAACTACTCACCAAATTTCAAGGCTGCACGTGCACATACTATGAGGACAAGTTTCATTTAATTGTCATATTACCAATTCCGATTAACCCTTTAACGGGCACAATCCGTTTTTCTCCGAAGTTCACACTTTGCAGTATAGTTAGAAAAATAAAGCTCATTTATGACCAAAAAATGTATTTTTTTATATTTTGTTGTTGTGGCTTCTGTTTTTAAGAGGGGTGAGTAAAGTTAACCACCGTCCATCGCAAGCAATGACATTTCACTGATTTATTCAATAGAATAAATGTAAAATACAAATAATTTCACAAGTAAATATGCATTCCTTGTAAAACTATTCGTCATTAGTTATTTCAAATTATACATTTTTTAGTTACGCATGAAATAAGTGATAGAGAAACTAAATGCAATGTAAATCACCAAAAATACTTTTAGTTTGTCTGATGGAACAACATGAAACATGGAGCAGCTCACAATGGAACATTACATGTTGTACATAAAATTTTTGTGCGTTTCTAGTGCGTTTTAAGTTCTAGCGTGGTGGTAAAATATTTATCACCGCCTCAAAAAGGCTTAAGATATCGGGAACCCCAAAGCAAAACTTTTCCTCACCTCTCTGTAATCAAACTGTACACCTTTATAAACTGGCTGAAATAATTTTAGCCATTTCAAGCCCCCTAACAGACAAGGGCCATAAATCAAGGCTAAAAGTTGACGTATTCAGTAATCAAGCCTAGTATGTCGTTTAAAGTGACTTGAAAGCGATCACTTTGTGTTTCAGAGATACCAAAGTTGCAAGTCACTACTAACTTTTCTTTTTGACTGAACTAGAGCAATGCCTCCTTAATACTATTTCGGGTATTATTTCTATATAGTATTTCGGGGCCGTTGACTAGAACCGCTATATAGACAGGCCTAAGGCCCCCTATATATATGAGCCGGAGCATCAAGATTGTTTCACCACTTTGGATCCAGCGCGTGTTTGTGTGTTTGAGTGGTTGTCTTTTCTAGCGAGTAATCGCGTTTTGGTAATTTTTCACTGAGAGCAATTATTAGCGGCACGTGGATTTGGCAAAGCTCAGCAATGTGCCAAAACTTTTTTCTGGTAACCCTACTCCGCAACAATGAAAATTTGAAAGTAAAAGTTAAGGAATTGGATCCAAAGTGGTGAAACTTAATCTTGATGCGTCGGCCTGTCTATATAGCGGCTCTAGACAGGCCTAGAGCCACTATATAGACAAACCGACGCATCAAGCTTGCGTTTGACCACTTTGGATCCATTCAATAACTTTCACTTTCAAATTTTCATTGTTGCAGAGCTAGGGTTACCAGAGTAAAGTTTCGGACATTGCCAAGCTTTGCCAAATCCACGTGGCGCTAATCATTGTTCATAGTGAAAATTCCCAAAACGCGATACTTGCCAGAAAAGACAACCTTTCATCAACCGGCTAAAAGGACATACCACGCGCTGGATCCAAAGTGGTAAAACTTAATCTTGATGCGTCGGCTCATCTATATAGGGGCCTTAGACAGGCCGAAGCATCAGCTTAATTTTGAGAGTTTCACGTACAAAAAAGTTTTGTGGATACACTTTTACATTGTTGCTAAGTTAGGGTTACCAGAGCAAAGTTTCGGCACATTGCTGAGCTTTGCCAAATTCACGTGCCGCGAAAAATTGCTTACAGTAAAAAAATATCGAAACGCGATAACTCGGCAGAAATCTCCCTCACATGCTCCAGAAAACCCGAAGGCTTTCCTTGAGGAAAACCTGAAAATAGGGGGGTCTCCACACGCTCCGGAAAATCCGAAGGCCGGCTCGGGACTTGGGGATTTCCTCAAGTCCCGAGACGCTACGGGAGTATACGAAGGCTTGTCTCTGGAGGAAAGCCACACAGTACGATCCACACAGTACGATCGACGTTGAGGAAAACCCAGAGAAATTCCTGGAGAAGAACCTCAACTGAGAGGGGTCCGGAGATCCGAAGGAATATTTCAACAGAATACACCATACACACATGGAGGATTTCTTCAAGGAACTGATTTGGGTTCTCTGGAGCATGTGGGGTCCTTAAGGCTGAAACACGCTTTGGAATTTAAAGTGCTAAAGTTAACTAAAAAAACTTAAGCTGGTACGTCGGCTAGAGTAGAGCCGCTATATAGACAGGCCGACGCATCAAGATTAAGTTTCACCACTTTGGATCCAATTCCTTAACTTTTACTTTCAAATTTTCATTGTTGCGGAGTAGGGTTACCAGAAAAAAGTTTTGGCACATTGCTAACTTTGCCAAATCCACGTGCCGCTAATAATTGCTCACAGTGAAAAATTACCAAAACGCGATTACTGGCCAGAAAAGACAACCACTCAAGCACACAAACACGTGCTGGATCCAAAGTGGTGAAACTTAATCTTGATGCGCCGGCTCGTATATATAGGGGCCTTAGGCTAGAGTAGAGCCACTATATAGACGCTATAGAGCCGCTATATAGAGTAGAGCCGCTATATATATATAGGGGCCTTAGGCTAGAGTATATAGTGGCCGTATGCAGAACTAGAGCCGCTATATAGACAGGCCGACGCATCAAGCTTAAGTTCGACCACTTTGGATCCAATTCATTCACTTTTACTTTCAATTTTTCATTGTTGTAGTGAGGGGTTACCAGAAAAAGTTTTGGCGCATTGCTAATCTTTGCCAAATCCACGTGCCGCTAATAATTGCTCCCACTGAAAAATTACCAAAACGCGATTACTGGCCAGAAAAGACAACCTCTCAAACACTCAAACACGCTCTGGATCCAAAGTGGTGAAACTTAATCTTGATGCGCCGGCTCGTCTATATAGGGGCCTTAGGCAGAAGCGTTAGCATATAGTAAGAAAAGTTATTCATTTAAAAGTTTTAAATAAATTTTATTGGCAACATTTAAAAGATAAACATTAAGAATACAACTTTCGTGAAGTTTAAAACAATTTTTAGCCTATCGCTTGATCGAAAGAAGTTTCAATTTTAAAGTGTGTGGAAACCGTAAAAAAAATTTTGTAACTATGGAATATTTGCTAACTGAAAACGAAGAGGAAACTCTTGACATGCCGGAAGATATGCAAAAGCTGCTTGTCGAATATGTTAGGCTGGCGAAGCGGGATATGCCAGAAGACATAATGAGCACGCAGCTCACTATTTCGAAACACTTCAGCGTTTGAGAGATTTCACCAGCATAGAAAGAAAAAGAGATAGCGAACTTGAATCTGCTCCCGGTACCGCCAAGTTGGCGAAACACTTAGTGTGCGGCGCGAAAATTCAATGCACCAGAAAACAGTTCCTTTGCCTGCTTAACAACGTTGATGAGGATCTAGCTGACGTATTATCCGAGGAAGACCTCCTGGAACTTATTGTCGAGCGTAAAGGAGACAACCTGGTCGACTGCTTTGTAAAAAGTGATGACGCTGTTGGTAGAGAGTTTTGGTCCCGAAGAAAGCAGATTTTGGAGGAAATTATAGACATGGAGTTTTTGGAGAAGAAAGATAAGGCGTTTCTGAGTTTGATCTTGGCAGACGGGAAATAAATGAGAATAAGTAATTTTCCGTTAGCCGGTGTCCAAATGAAATGAATTACCAAATGATGTAGAATTCCGCCAAGCAGACGCTTGGCGACACTAGCAATTTTCTACTTATTATTACTATTTTCTTTCTAAAATCGCCAAGTAATCTAGAATTCTCCCAAACAAGCGCTTGGCGACAATGGCGATTTTTCGTTTGCTCCCATCTTACGGAAAAGGTCCTAAGAATAAAATTCCTTCACTTTCCTGGCTATGTTTTCGATTATTGGATGATAGAGGAGGAGAGATCTTTTATTCCCGCGCTGAAAGAACTTTCGGAACTACCTTGATATAACGCCCCCCCCCCCCCCCCCCCAAATCGGAAATTTGGCGATTTTTTTTAATCGGCCAAGCAAAATACCCGTTTCTGTTGTTGCCACAAAAAATTTGTTGACACAAAGCTTTAAAAAAAACTCAAAAAATGGTACCAAATACAAGAAAACACAAAAATTTGGCAACAAGTAAAAAACCTATAATTGGCATACAACCAAAATAAGAAAAAGCAACCCTTAAAAGTGCGTAGGGAGTGCCAGATTTGGTGCGTAATTTTTGGACGGGTATATCAAAGCTATACCGAACTTTCCATCTACTCCAGATATTGGGAAGCTAGAGAGCTGTTGTCTAGACTTGCGCCATGAACTCTGTTTTTATGTTCTCTCTGCATCTTTTCTTTTGTTTTCTTTTTTATCGTTGAAAGAATGTGTGTTCCTATTCACCTGCAGCATTAGAAATAAAAAAAAAAAAAAATACAGCACGAGTTAGTTTATAATGAAAAACACACTGTCAGGGCTGGCAAGAGGCCATGTCAGCCTTAGTCCCGGGAACTAGAAACCCGTCTCGGAATCGGAATTAAATATAAATATTATAAGTTTTAAGGCAAGGCCAGGAGGGGCGAACCGGACTGACAAAGTGCCCGTCTTGGTCCTCGGCGGCCCTGCTGTGGTTTGAATAATATACGTATTTTAACGTGAAAATAATTTTGTCTCTTAAATCCCTTTGTTTCCCGAAACTTCCATTTTAAAACTATCTTCAAGAAGGATGGGTTTAATAGACGCTCCAACTTCAGAAAGTTTTTGAAACAAAATATTGAGCTCTAAATTGGTTAGTTAAGGAAAGGGAAAGATAAGAGGGAAGGGTTCCATAGTCTTTCGTCCTGAAAAATTTCAAATTTCAAATTTCAATTTTAAAATACTAATTTTGGGCTATCTCTTGGGCGCTTTGGGTGAGAGGAGGGACTCATTAATCTCACTCCTATGGGCTATCTTCGCATGCTAACTGGATAAAAAAGGGGTTCTCGGAACAATTCCCCAGAATTTTTTTTCATGATTGAAATCTTACTGGCGAATATAAAGCTATTTTTAGTGACATTAAAGAAAGATTAGGGGTTTCGTTGGACTGTCCCCTGAAAACACATTTTCGAGCAATCTTTGGACGAAATTAGCAGAAGGAGTCTTCCTGGATTCCTACTAATCAAAAGAGTCCCCTGCCGTCCCTTATAGCACAATTTTTTCCTACCGCCCCCTACATGCCCAAATACGTCCAACGCCCCCCCCTACCGCCCAAAATGAGTTCACCGCCCCTCGGCATCTTTCCACCGCCCACCGGGGGCGATACCGCCCCCCGTTGAAGAACCACTGCTCATAAACAAATTGCCGTGGCTGCTTTAAGGTAAAAATTATCCAGATTGTTTTTATACCTGAAAAGGAAAACCTGCGGACCTTTGTATTGCACAATATTTAACATAACCTGCTGCCGTTTCTTGGACACAGCGGATCATCGACTGTCGGAAAACAGACGGTTTATTCGATCTGGTTTGACAAGGTCTTTGGTCTGACTGCGTCCGACGGCAATTTAAAAAAAAAGATCTACAGTCCTTAAACGTTTAAAAATCTCAGATAAAAAATTTCCTTTTATTTAGCATTGTAGCCGGCCACCTTGTCTAATGGTCAGTAGAAGTTTGATCGGGATAGCGTAAGTCTCAAGTTCAAATCCCGGCTGGGGTACAGGTGTGACTTTGTCTCTTCCTGTCCTGTTCTTTCGCTGTGTGGATGTGTTGTGCTATGAAATGGATGCCTGGCCTGTTGACAGGTTCCTACATCTTCACACACTCCAGTGGTCCCCCGTTATCTACCCACAACTCGCGGTTTAACCGGGATAGGACCCTGAAGAGAGCTCTGTTCTTTTTGAACCAGAACCAAGGGTAGAGCAAACCCCTTGGCCCAGCACCCCCAGAGGTATCGTTTCCCTTGGAGGGCTTTGTGATCACGACATTTTTAACGTCCCCCAGCCACCATTGATCAAGACGGTGGATTCTTTGTGGTGCGAGCTGGAGGATCGAACCCGGGTCCCTCCGGTCGCGAGTCCGACGCTGACAGGTCCCTACAGCATATGTGTGCACTAGAAGTCGGACTTCGCACCAAATGACGTTACGGTTGAAGAAGTGAAGCAGCGCACCCCAAATTGTTAACCTAGCTGACCTAAGACAACAACAACAACAAATCAAACACCATTAAAAGCTCTTTTTTTAAATTATCAACTCGCCAAGTGAACCACATTATCCACGTAACCAAATCTCCGTTTGAGTAGACGCTACGACGAATCACTCCAGTTAATCATGTAGCTCAACGTTATTGTGAAGCTCAGTATTGGCAACATGTTTAGAAAGGGAGAAAAAAATACTGCTGTTTAGTTAATCTAGAGATAAATCGTACAGTTTGTCTTTAGAAATGGAAACTGCGGAATCCAAAGATGAAAAGGAAAATAGTTCAGTTATTCCAGAAAGTCTCCAACGTGTGATCAAAGGATATGTAGACACAATTAATCCCATGGAACCACCTGAAGATTTAGTGGCGCATGCATCAGAGTATTTTAGAACACTGAAAAATAGACGTAGTTCTTCACGAGTTACGGAAGAAAAAAACGAAGTAAAAGCAGAAGCTTCAAGTGGCAACTGAAATTTATGATGCAAATCTTTTGTTTCGATTTTTGTTTTTCATACTCTGTATGCAGAAGAAAATCAAGCACGTAACTCACGTCAAGTTTTGGGTGTAAAAAAAATTCGTGATAACATAAATTGTGCTCCATCAGTTAATTTGAAGGAGATATTTCAATAACTAGGAAATTGCAGCGGTCGTCAAATTTTTGGCACGAATAATTTTATTCTGGTGACTCATTGCTTATGATAATTCTGTGCTAAATAGAAATGTAGAATAGAAATTTCATCACTCTTTGTTCACATATACAAAGGAAAAACATTGGAACTACTTTGATATACCCCCCCAAATCAGAAATTTGGCGACTTTTTTTCTCGCCAAGGAAAATACCTGTTTTTGTTGTTGCCACAAAAAATTCGTGTTCGCAAAACTTTTTTAAAAAACTCCAAAAATAGTACAAAATACAAGAAAATACTAAATTTGGCAACAGCAAAACCTAAACGCTGAAAAAAACCTAAATTGGCAACGCCAAAATAAGAAACAGTAACCCTAAAAGTCCGTAAAGGAGTGCCAGATTTGGCGCGTAATTTTGGGGGGTATATCAAAGTTATACCAAAACATTTCTCAAGCACGTTCGCACAAGAATTTAACTAAGCCATTTTAATATTCCGCCAAAAAGAAGTCAACAACTAGAAAAACTCCATTAATATACATTTAAAGCACATGAGGAGCAAAAATGGCTACAGGTAACAGCAATGAGAAATATTTCTGCCTATTTGACATGATCCTAGTCATGATAATTCTCCCTCTTTTCCTTTAATAAGTTTCTTTTTCTTGACTGAACTCCTTCCTTTTGCGGAGTGTTGTTTGATTCTAACTATTTCTTCGAAACAAAAAAAAAGACTTGGTATTGATAACACGATAAAGGAAACAGCTGAAAATGGCGGAAAAAACTGGCGAAGTCCTCAAGAGAGAAAAGAGTGCCCCAACAAAAACACAGAAGAAATATGAAAAGCTGCAAAAGTCAATCCATCAGACATTTGTAGTTCCGAAAGAGCTGTCGGATCTGGTAGAAGAGTATATAAAAGTTGCCATGAGAGATCGTCCGGATGACATAATCGGTCATGCAGCCGAGTATTTTGCTGAGAAGAAGGAAATGCTTGGAGAGAAACTTAATCGCGACAGAGAGCGACAGTTGGATCAATATGGCTACTGATTTCCCGAGTTCGTATTTTACTGGGAACAATTCCGAAGATGATCGCCAAATGGATGATGCGAGTTCAGATATGTAACAAAACTAAATGCATTTAAGTATTAAAATTGTCTTCATGATAGTCTTTGGTGCTTTTCCAGGTATAACTTTGATATACCCCCCCCCCCCAAATTACGCGCCAAATCTGCCACTCTCTACGGACTTTTTAGGTTTGCTGTTTCTTATTTTGGTGTTGCCAATTTAGGTTTTTTCAGCTAATTTAGGTTTTTGCTGCTGCCAAATTTAGTATTTTCTTGTATTTGTACTATTTTTTGAGTTTATTTTTTGAAGTTTTGTGGCAATAATTTTTGTGGCAGCAGGTTTTTTGCTTGGCGAGAAAAAAAGTCGCCAAATTTCCGATTAGGGGGGATATATCAAAGTAGTTCCCTTTTCCATTATAGCGGTTAGGGCCGACACTTGGCTTGGTTGACGAAAATTACGTTTACATAGTAACCATGTTTGTTGTATGCAGTCGAACTTGTTTATTTCGAATTTGCCTGTGTCAAAAACCTCTCGAAGTAAAAATTTTCAATTTCCCTTCCTTTCCAATATTTATTAAATGTCTTTTTCCATGTTTATCCAGAGCCTCCTAAATACTAAAAGCCTACTGCTTTTTACTTCCTTTTACGTAGTAAAGGAAGTATTGTGATCACGAAAAAAATTTCACTCAAATTTCGGTCTAAATTTTGACTTTGCTCACCCCTGAATAAATGTTGCGTAGTTTTTTCGACCTGTCAGCACGTGCATATGTACCTAACAACATACAAACAGCCGAAAAATCAATTTCGACCACCCCCGAGTAAATTACGACGAGTTTTCTCGTGACGTCTGTATGTACGTATGTGCGAATGTATGTGCGGATGTATGTGCGTATGTGGCTCGCATAACTCAAAAACTATATGCCGTAGAAACTTCTAGCTTGGTATGTAGGCTCTGAGGGGGGTCTAGTTGTGCACCTCCCCTTGTGATTGCATTCGAATGTTCCCAAAGGGGTCTTTTACCCTTTTTTTGGGGTAAATCAATGTTAATTTCAATACAGACTCAAGTGATATGAATTGGCGCCACCACTTGCCGACATGTCGCCAAGCTTTTGGTCGCTAAGTGTTTGACGCCAACTTGGCGACATATCGCCAAGTTGGCGACAAATTTGGTGAAAAAATTATTTTTTGAATTTGGGTTCAACTTGGCGCTATTGGCGATATTTTGCGAAAAATTCACTAAATCGTAATAAAATCAGCAATATTTAGAAAAATAACCATTGTAAAATATTTTTTGCATTGTTTCGTGGTAGATTAGGGGAGTAAATATTTGAATTGTTACCTTACTCACTCCAACCACTTTTTTTAACACTTAAGGCAACTACTAAGAAATTTACACGTAAAAGGAAGTAGTGTGGGGTCCATACCAGATTTTTGGTTTTTAGCACCGAGCAAAATGTCTTCCTTTGGGAACTACTTTGATATACCACCGCAAATCGGAAATTTGGCGACTTTTTTTTCTAGCGAAGAAAAATACATGCTTTTGTTGTTGCCACAAAACAATTGTTGTTATAAAACTCTTTAAAAAAATTCAAAAAGTAGTACAAAATACAAGAAAATACTAAATTTGGCAACAGCAAAAACCAAAAAGCTGAAAAAACTTAAATTGGCAACACCAAAATAAGAAAAAGCAACCCTAAAAAGTCCGTAGCCAGTGCCAGATTTGGCGAGTAATTTTTTTTTTGGGGGGGGGGGGGTATATCAAAGTTATACCTTCCTTTGTTCACAACGCACTGCCATATATCGGAGTTCTTCGTGACAAGAGAAATTAACGATTGGTTGATTTCTAAATTTAAATTTAAAAATTAGCCGATCAAAAAATGTATTCTAATATTGTTTGGATTTATCACCATAACAACGGCAACATCAGATTGAAGCAAGGTGGCGCTCAAAGTGAAACTAATGTCTCCCGTAGCGAAGCAAATGTAGTAGTCATTTAGTATTTAGGAGGCGTTAGTTTGTCTTGAATAAAACCAGGGAACCCAGTAGGTGGCATACGGATGCCTGTCCCTGGCGGGGTTTGAACCTTATCCACTGAGTCAAAAATACTTTAAAGCCCCTAGGCAAGAATTTGGTTATGTTCTCTCGGATGTGATGCTACTATCGCATTTCGTCATTGCGAAAAACATAATTTGAATATAAGATGTCAAAACTCAAATTAATATTTTGTAAGCCATAACTCTCTATCTCCTCTAGGAACTACTTTGATATACGCCCCCCCCCCCCCCAAAAATCGGAAATTTGGCGACTACTTTTTTTCTCGCCAAGCAAAATACCTGTTTTTGCTGTTGCCACAAAACTTTCAAAAAAAAACTCAAAAAATGGTACAAAATACAAGAAAATGCTAAATTTGGCAACAGCAAAAACCTAAAAACTGAAAATACCCTGAATTGGCAACACTAAAATAAGAAACAGCAACCCTAAAACGTCCGTAGGGAGTGCCAGATTTGGCGCATAATTTTTGGGGGATATATCAAAGTTATACCCTCCTCTACATCCAGGAATTCGATGCCTTTTCCAAGCAGGTCACGTTCCAACACATTTTCATTCATTGAATCCAAAACAAGGAGTATCCGCCAACAATTAGTCAACAACTCCAAATTCCCAAGTATCGAAATATCTCCACTTTCAATGCTATTTAATGGCAAAATTTATTTAGTTGGCAATATTTTTACGTTTTGATGAAACTTTTGGACTGGTCGTAGTATAGAGCCGCTATATAGACAGGCCGACGCATCAAGCTTAAATTCGACCACTTTGGATCCAATTCATTCACTTTAACTTTCAATTTTTCATTGTTGTAGTGTGGGGTTACCAGAAAAAAGTTTTGGCGCGTTACTAATTTTTGCCAAATCCACATGCAGCTAATAATTGCTCCCACTGAAAAATTACCAAAACGCGATTTCTGGCCAGAACAGATAACCACTCAAATACTCAAACACGCGCTGGATCCAAAGTGATGAAACGTAATCTTGATGCGCCGGCTCGTCTATGTAGGGGCCTTAGGTCGTAAGGTCGTAGCACATATTTTTGAAAACTTACCACCACCCTGCAAATGCAGTTCCTGTTTAAATCGAGTAGAGCCTTGCTTCATGGTAACTAGAATACAAAAGAAGAAAAAAAAACGCCAATATCATTCTTGTATTAATAAGTTGGCAGCACTTATTTAGAAATAAATATTTAAAGATTGGAAAGTGTTTCATTTGTTTCAATGTAATCAAACTTGAAATACAGTCAAAAGCTTTAAAACGTTTATTCTTCCAACTGTTCAAAGGATGATGCTTTGAAAGATTCAGTTAGAAATATTCCTAAGGCATCAAGAAGAGGCATTACTTAAAAGATGAACGAGGAAACAGACAATCGCCAAATAGCCCAAATGGCGGAAATCCCTCCAGAGTTGGACAGCATGTTGCTGAACTTCACAGTCAATGTTCTCTTAGAAAAGCCAGACGACTTGTACAGCCACGCAGCCGAATACTTCTGCAGACTGAGAGACGAAAACGCCACTAATAATATCACCAAGAAGAACCAACTATCGGATACTTCTGATGAAGAAGCTGTGGACGAGAGCAAAATCGCTCGAATCCTCGGCGCTCGCAACAGCAGACGAACCACTGTGTTCGGGGAGGCCTACAACCCTGAAGATGACGAAGAGGAATTGCAAAAGTTCCCCAAAAGCAAAGACGAGTGCCAGAGGATCAAAAACCAGATGCAAGACGTGTTTCTGTTTAGGGTCATGGACGAGGCCGACTTGGAGGCTGTCATCGAGTCCATGCAGCCAAGGAAGGTGAACCAGGGTGAGATAGTGATTCAGCAAGGGGATGACGGTGATTATTTCTATCTCGTTGATCGAGGGAACTTCGAGGCGTTTGCAGAGGAGCCTAGAGGTTCTCGAAAATCATTGAAAAAGTATGAAGGCAGCGGGAGCTTTGGAGAGCTTGCATTGCTTCATAATCAACCCAGAGCAGCCACCGTGGTAGCATTGACGGATGGTAAACTATGGGCTATGGATCGAGTTTCATTTAACAGGTAAATGTTTTGGTGATAAACATTTAAATCTTACTATATGATCCCCATATTGGCGACATTTTTGTTACCGCCAGGTAAGCACGATTTTGCAAGATGCCATGTCAGAAATGCATAAAATACACCATAAAAACATTAAACTCAAAAGGTACTTATCCGTTAGCGAAGCGAATGCTAAATCTGTCAATGGAAAAAAAGTACGCTCAACGGTAAACAAATATGTCTGTAATAAATTTGGCGGAATTCTACATTATTTAGCGATACATTATTTAGCAATTTTTCGCTTGCGCCCGGCTAACGGATAAGTTCCACTTCTAAACTGAAAATAAAAACAAAAAAATCTGGTATGGACCCCACACTACTTCCTTTTACGTGTAAATTTCTTAGTAGTTGCCTTAAGTGTTAAAAAAGTGCTTGGAGTGAGCAAGGTAACAATTCAAATATTTACTCCCCTAATCTACCACGAAACAATGCAAAAAATATTTTACAATGATTATTTTTCTAAATATTGCTGATTTTAATATCATTTAGTGAATTTTTCGCAAAATATCGCCAATAGCGCCAAGTTGAACCCAAATTCAAAAAATAATTTTTTCGCCAAATTTGTCGCCAAGTTGGCGTCAAACACTTGGCGACTAAAATCTTGGCGACATGTCGCCAAGTGGTGGCGCCAATTCATATCACTTGAGTCTGTATTGAAATTAACATTGATTTACCCCAAAAAAGGGGTAAAAGACCCCTTTGGGAACATTCGAATGCAATCACAAGGGGAGGTGCACAACTAGACCCCCCTCAGAGCCTACATACCAAGCTAGAAGTTTCTACGGCATATAGTTTTTGAGTTATGCGAGCCACATACGCACATACATCCGCACATACATCCGCACATACGTACATACAGACGTCACGAGAAAACTCGTCGTAATTTACTCGGGGGTGGTCGAAATTGATTTTTCGGCTCTTTGTATGTTGTTAGGTACATATGCACGTGCTGACAGGTCGAAAAAACTACGCGACATTCATTCAGAGGTGAGCAAAGTCAAAATTTAGACCGAAATTTGAGTGAAATTTTTTTCGTGATCACAATACTTCCTTTACTACGTAAAAGGAAGTAAAAACGCAATAAAGAGAGTTATAACCAAGAAACAGAAAGCACGCTTGGAGCGTTATCACTGCAAAAAGAAAACGATGCCAGCCCGGAGATTAAATTGAAGCTTTGCCTATTAAAGTATGCGAAAAAGAAACTTTTTTCTTTGTCAGGTGTTATTTTTAAACTGACGACAGTAATTCAACAATTTTAACTTGGCATGATTCCGTGCGCCACCTAAGTCTTTTTTGCCGAAAGTCTTTAATATAGTTGGTTCAAATTTTTTCATCAGCTTGAAAGTCACTTTGCCGTTAAAAGTACGTCACTTGGTTTGACGACCAGTTGTAAAACTTGCTGAAAGCGATTGGCGATATCTACAAAAGCATATGGCAAATCAGAATTTAGACATTAAAGTAAATGTTGCCAAGTATGAAATTTTCAGTTTTCAATAGCGAAAAATAAAGTGGCCAAAACAAAAAAAATGCTTCAAGTGAAGTAATTTTAATGGAAAAGCTGCCTCAGACTCGCATTTCCGCTGCTTTCTTCTGCAGGCTGGTGGTGAGGCGGGCCCACAACAAGCGCAAGGCCTACATGAAGCTCCTGGAAGGGGTGCCCGAGCTGCAGCCGCTGACGGAGTACGAGAAGATGCAGCTGTGCGACGCCCTGGTGCCCGTGCGCCGCAGGAAAGGGGACGACATCGTGGTGGAAGGGGACGAGGGAGACGGCATGTACATCATCGAGGAAGGGGCCGTGAAGGTGGTGAAAGGGAGCAAGGAGGTCGGCAAGCTCGGGAAGGCCAGCTACTTCGGAGGTGAGGAAAATCTGGAAAATTTCTTTTCTGCGATTTTAACATCATTTTGTGGATCATTCGCAAAATATTGAGCCCAAATTCGAAAAATCATTTTTTTTTTATTTTTTTGCGAAATGTGTCGCCAGCTTGGCGATGTATCGCCAAATTGTTGCCAAATCATATCATCACTTATGTCCGAACTGAAATTAACAGATTTGCCCCAAAAAGGGGAAAAGGACATCCTTGGGAACATTCGAACTGCAACCAAAAAGGGAAGTGCACAACTAGACCCCATTCGGGGCCTACGTGTAAAATTATAATATTCTGCTGCTTACCATTTTTGAGTGATGCGAGATACGTACATAAGCACGGACATACATACACACTACACACATACAGATGTCGCCAACTCGAGATAAATATCTCGAGGATGGTTGAAATGGATGTTTCGACTCTTTACATGTGTATAGGTGCATATGCTCATGCTCATGCACGTGCTGAGGAGTCGAAAAAACGACTCAACATTCATTCGAGGGTGAGGAAAATAGAAATTTAAACCGAAATTTGAGTGAAAAATTTTTTGTGATTACAATACTTCCTTTACAAAGTAAAAGGAAGTGAAAAGACTTGATCTTTTAAACTGCACACCGTACTTTATGCTGTCGTACCGACTTGTCATAACCGACAAGCGTTTTTCCACTTGTCGGTAGGACAGCGATAAATCGTTCATAATTGTCGCCAGCCGATATCGGCGCACGCAAAATATATTGACAAATGCCATCTGCTTTGCTATCTACCGCTTCAATGACGATTGTGTCGTCTCCGTCCGGCCTAACCGTTTATCTGACCATTTTCATCGTAAAGCACTCGCTGTTCCTTTCGCGTTGGCCCGACAGTCATTCATCCGCTTGCCAGGGCCCGATTAAGATATCATGGGGGCCTAGGCCAAATACTGTTTTTGGGGCCCTCTGCACTGAGGCTTCACAATTATAGGCGTAGGATAAAACAAATGTAGGCGTTAACTACAACAATTTTAGCCATTTTGGGGCCCCTGAGTTGTGGGGGCCCTAGGCCGCGGCCTAGTTGGCCTATTCGGTAATCAGGCTCTGCCGCTTGCTTTTGTTGAAGGAGCGGATGGCATACGAAACGATATCGGTTGAATGAGAAAACTCTGCAATTAGACAACACGATATCGTACTTATCGTTGTAGTATTGCTGCTGATGTTCGTTATTATCATGTCGTTAAGTGGAAAGAAAATCGCTTTAAGTAGGTGGAGAGCGATATTTAAGTCAGGGCAATTCCATTTTGATAAAGTTATGAGTTAAACTGTTGCAGAAAACATCCTACAAAGACTCTATGGTTGACTCTTGTGCTTAAACTTTATGAAGAACATGGGCTCTACTTTTATATAAAGAAGTTAAATTTTGAAAATTTTCAGAAGCAATATTATCTGCTCAGTAACGGACTTAGAAAATATACCAGTTACTGAGCCAAAACACATCATATAAATATCGTTTAGGAAAATCTACAAACCTTAATATCATTTTGTAGAAGTAGAGTCTAGGTTCTTTGTCAAGTTTGTGCAATGAAACAAGTATTTAACTTACACTGCTCGACATTGAAAATGCAACACCAAGAAGGAGTGGTCAGAAATTGATGAAATTTGGTAAGAAGACAGAGACGGCATGGAACAATAAGTGATATTTATTTCAAAATAAATAAGCAAAATTTAGAGCGAGGACGGCGTCGGCTCAGTAGGAAGTAGGATCACCGCGGACAGCGATGCACGAAGAAACACGTCTAGGCATGGAGTCAATAAGCCTGCGGATGGTGTCCTGAGGGATGGCACTCCATCCCCTTTCAACCATTTGCCACAGTTCGTCTTCTGAACGAGGCAGTGACAGGTTCTGCAAACGGCGTCGAATCACGTCCCACACATGTTCGATTGGTGACAAGTCAGGAGAGTATGGTGGCCAGGAAAGCATCTGTACACCTCGTAGAGCATGTTGGCTGATTCGAGCACTGTGAGGCCGGGCGTTATCCTGTTAAAAAATTGCATTTGGCAGACCCTGAAGGTAGGGGATTGCCACCGGCCGCAGTACATTATCTACATATCGTTGGGCCGTCATAGTGCCCCGAATACGAACTAGAGGTGATACGGAATTGTATGCAATAGCGCCCCAAACCATTATGCCACGTTGTCGCGCTGTGGGGCGTTCCACAGTTACTGCCGGATTCGATCTTTCTCCACGTCGACGCCACACACGTATGCGATGACTATCGCTGGACAAACAGAAGCGGGATTCATCTGAGAACACTACGGTTTGCCATTCTGCCATCCACGTCGCTCTGGTCCGGCACCATTCCAAACGTTGGAGTCTGTGCTGTGAGGTCAATGGCAGTCTTCTTAGCGGGCGCCGTGATTGCAGGCCACGTGCAACCAGTCGACGGGAAATGGTTCTGGTCGACACAGGAACATCCAGGGTACCTTGCACGTGCTGCAGAATCGACGTACAAGTGACTTGCGGGTCCGCCACAGCTTGTCGGTGAATCCGTCGATCCAAGCGATCTGACGTCACTCTGGCTGCACCTGCACCCCTCAATGTGGCTACATTTCCTCTTTCCAACCATCTCCGACACAGCCGATGCACAGTGCTTGCATCCATGTGGGTATCAGCTGCAATTTGACGTATGGACCAACCTCCCCTTCTCAGTCCGATCACCATACCCCTTGTAAAGTCGTCTATATGCTGGAAGTGTCTTCGTTGAGGACGGCGTGGCATTTCCTCCTATCACACGTATCCTTCGAGACAAAAACCAAATTTCTCCGATAATTAGTCTGGCAGAAAAACCAACATGAACATAGCCCACTTTTCAACTTCATTCTCTTATATCTTACTTCACGTGCGTCGGAGAGCTGCGCATTTCATATCATTTGCATAACTCGGTGACGTGCGTCTACGGTAAAATTTGCATGAATTTCTGACCACTCCTTCTTGGTGTTGCATTTTCAATGTCGAGCAGTGTATTTGGAGTATTTTTAGGCAGTTTTATGCAACAAATACACTGCGAAAAAAAAAACTTTTGTTTTAACAGTATAATACTGGCAGCAGGGGTTCCAGTTAAAAACTGTAAAATGCACAGTGATAAAGTTTTTATAGTTTATTACTGTAAAGCAGCAATTTTACAATTTGTTACTGTAAAATTAGCAATTTTTACAGTTTGTTACTATAAAATTTGCTGTATTATAAAGTAAAAACAATGTTGATTTTTAACAGTGTGGATATTCTGAGCTAGGGGAGACCGAGAGCAAACGAAGACCTAAACGAATTTTCAATTTCAAAAATTTATAGCGTCGTTAAAAATGGTAGCATCTGCTACATGACAGTAAAAACACTTCTGATGATATACCCAATTCTGTACCTCAGAACCAGACTAACGTAAGTCCATTT
The DNA here is from genome assembly GCA_038373865.1 of Uloborus plumipes. NCBI lineage: Eukaryota > Metazoa > Arthropoda > Arachnida > Araneae > Uloboridae > Uloborus > Uloborus plumipes. The sequence goes on along the minus strand of JAXGGA010003187.1, from coordinate 3,004 downwards.
TCGTCATTTTTCAGTAGAGGGGAAAAACGATTGTCGGATACATGCAAAGGATGGGACTCGCGCTCTTTTCACGCTGCTAAATAATTGTGAAGGAATTTGTTTTATAGAATACTGTTTTAATGGGTCGATGTGGAATAAGATTCTACATACAATGAAGCAAAAAAGTGAAAATGGCCATTTTTGGACTTGCGTCGTTCCGGTTCTGAGGTACAGAATTATTCTTTAAACAACTGGAGAGCTCTAAAAGTTCTGCATTAGGTATAGTGGGGGAGTAAAGCAAAAAAAAAAAAGTGCCCAAAACCAGTGAATGATTGAACTCCTTACCAGCGGACAAATGCAGCATTTTCTAGCCATTTTCTTTCTGTACAAGTGTGGAAAGAAGTTACTTAAAATGTTTCAAAACCTTATTTTTTTGCAAAAAAAAGAGGTGTTCATTCACTGGTCAGCTACAATACACTGTAATAAATGAATGTTGTTTTTACAGTATAATGCGGCGAATTTTATAGTATTAAACTAAAAATTGCTAATTTTACAGTAATAAACTTAATAACTGTACGTTAATTACTGTAAAATCGCTTATTTTACAGTGATAAACTTAATTACTGTAAAATTGCTATTTTTTACAGTAATAAACTGTAAAATTACTAATTTTTACAGTAATAAACTGTAAAATTACTAATTTTACAATAATAAACTTAATAACTGTACGTTAATTACTGTAAAATCGCTTATTTTACAGTGATAAACTTAATTACTGTAAAATTGCTTTTTTTTACAGTAATAAACTGTAAAATTACTAATTTTACAATAATAAACTTAATAACTGTACGTTAATTACTGTAAAATCGCTTATTTTACAGTGATAAACTTAATTACTGTAAAATTGCTTTTTTTTACAGTAATAAACTGTAAAATTACTAATTTTACAATAATAAACTTAATAACTGTACATTAATTACTGTAAAATCGCTTATTTTACAGTGATAAACTTAATTACTGTAAAATTGCTTTTTTTTTACAGTAATAAACTGTAAATTTGCTAATTTTCACAGTAATAAACTTAATAACTGTACGTTAATTACTGTAAAATCGCTTATTTTACAGTGATAAACTTAATTACTGTAAAATTGCTTTTTTTAGAGTAATAAACTGTAAAATTACTAATTTTACAATAATAAACTTAATAACTGTACGTTAATTACTGTAAAATCGCTTATTTTACAGTGATAAACTTAATTACTGTAAAATTGCTTTTTTTACAGTAATAAACTGTAAAATTACTAATTTTACAATAATAAACTTAATAACTGTACGTTAATTACTGTAAAATCGCTTATTTTACAGTGATAAACTTAATTACTGTAAAATTGCTTTTTTTTACAGTAATAAACTGTAAAATTACTAATTTTACAATAATAAACTTAATAACTGTACGTTAATTGCTGTAAAATCGCTTATTTTACAGTGATAAACTTAATTACTGTAAAATTGCTTTTTTTTACAGTAATAAACTGTAAATTTGCTAAATTTCACAGTAATAAACTGTAAAATTGCTAATTTTACAGTAATAAACTGAAAATTTCCTGATTTTCACAGTAATAAACTATATAATTGCTAATTTTACAGTAATAAACTGAAAATTTCCTGATTTTCACAGTAATAAACTATAAAATTGCTAATTTTACAGATCATTACCGTGCATTTTAGTTTTAAACTGGAACCTCTGCTGCCAGTATTATACTGTTGCTTTTACAGTATTACAGTAATAATAAAGCTAAATTTTACGGCAATAAACTGCAAGATTTCTAACTTTACAGTAAGAAAATACAGTTCATTACTGTGCATTTTACAGTTTTAAATTGGAACCTCGGCTGCCAGTATTGTACGGTAAAAACAACAGTTTATTTTCTGCAGTGTACATCTAACAATAACTTTCCTCTTCCAGAAATGGCTTTAGTCAAACACCAGCCCAGAGCTGCAACCGTGACGGCTGTAGAAGACACCAAACTCGCTTTCCTGGACGTGAACGCGTTCGAGAGATTGCTCGGCCCCTGCATGGACATCCTCAAGAAACGAATGGAGAGTTACAAGTGAACAACCAGCAGACCTGAGCTTGTAGAGCCGCTATATACACAAGCCGACGCATCAAGCTTAAGTTTCACCACTTTGGATCCAACTTATTTACTTTTACTTTCATTTTTGCAGAGCTAGGGCATCCAGAGCAAAGTTTCGGGACATCGCCAAGCTTTGTTAAATCCATATGAAAAGTTACCAAAACGCGATAACTCGCCAGAAAAGACAAACTCTCAAACACGAGCTGGATCCAAAGTGGTCAAACTTAATCTTGATGAGTCGGCTCGTCTATATAGGGGCCTTATGAGCTTGGTGTCTACTGACCGTCAAAGCAGGTCGAACTTCAGAAGACTTTGCGTTGCTTCAATGTTTACAATTCGGACAGCAAGTAGTTGCAGTTTCAAAGGGCCCTCCACACGCTTTGGAAAGTCTGAAGGTTTTCCTTGAGGAAAACCTCGAGGAAGTCCTCGACAAAAAACCTCAAGGAATTCCTTGAGGAAAACATCGTACGATAGTCAGGTGATCCGCGGAAATATCTCAACAGAATTCACCTGACACACATATAGGATTTCCTCAAGGCGTGGTTTCTCAAGGAACGCCTTCGGATTTCCCGTTGCGTGTGAGGTTTTTTGGCTCCCTGTATGTTTCAGAATTTTATTTCAGTTTAAAACTTTGTTTCCACGGAGTGTTCATTATTGCCTAATTGTTAGACTCATCGTTACTGCAATTATGTTAATGGATTTTATCAGTATCCCAGTTGAATTTATTTGAGGATAGAATTGCTTTAAACCTTTCTACCGAATGAATTTACATAGTCTATTTGCAAGTTCAGGTTATTAAAATTTTGTAATAACATGTAAATATGACCTGATCACGTTTTAAAATGCAGAAAAAAAAAATCTTTTATTAAACAAAAAACTATAAATAAACA